>MCJB01048876.1:17433-50174 GCA_002018475.1 Nicotiana obtusifolia
AATTGTTGACTTGCATATCATACAGTGTGTTTATTGCTTAATTGTTTCAATTATATATGCTGGCTTAACTCGAAATTTGAACATAACCGTTGTGATTGAGTCATGTGCATTGTGTGAGTGAGGTTTTGATTCTCTATGCTCTCTTATATAGTCTAGAACTTGCCCCATGTGTTAATTAAAGCGAAATTGTAAGTTGGGCTAATCTAAGAAATGATATAGGAACTTTCTTGTTTAATTATGGATGTGCTTGTCACATCGAATATAAATTTGTCCGTTGCTAGTCCCTTTGAGCCTAGAGGCCTTTTTCTTTGGTACTTACATTACAAGTTGTTCCTTTTTGGTTCTTAATTCAGACCTTATTTGAACCTTTACCTCCGAAAGCACTTAGTCGCTAAAAGAAGTAAGGGCAGTGTTAGGGGGATTGTCTTGATTATGAGGTGGCCTGTGAAGGGACTTGTCGGTTAAATGAAGCTAAACGGAAAAAAATCACTAGCTGATCAAAATTTGTATGGAGTGTGAAAAGAAAAAAAAAAGAGAAAGAAGAAAAAAAAAATTAGAGAAAAATGTTAGTGAAAAAGAGATATAGAACACACCTAACTATTGGTTTGTGCTAAGTGATTTGATAGAAATTGCTGAGCTGAAAAAGAAAGGCTATGTATATGAGACAAGTTTAATAATTGAAAGAAGAAAAGTGTTTAAATGTTGATTGTAGTGTATTAAGTGCTTAGGAGGACTAGCCACTATTACCAAATATACCCTACCCGTCTTAGCCTACATTACAACCTTAAAAGTCCTAGTTGATCTTAGATTTGATTGACTCAATTAGTGAAAATCTACACTACGGGCAAGCTTATGGTACTTTATGGGAAGCATATGAGTTCTTTGTGAGAGTGAGAGTATGTTGTGCAATTTTGTGTGATTTTATTCATATATGTTCACTCTTCAGATATTGGTGAGGGCACATGATTTCATGAGCGACTGGTAATGTATAAATTGTCTTGTTAGGTAAGCATATGCATTGAAATTGCTTAATGTGGCAAGTCGGCTTTTGAGGTTGGGTGGTGACAATTGGGGTGTTGGATGTTATTGAATTATTGTACCTAAGTGGACTTTACGGAAATTATATGGATTAATTATGTGTTCATTTGCTAGTATTGATTGTGTTCAAAGAAGTGTGATTTGTTTAAAAAGTCGAATGTTTCGTGATGATGTGAAGAGTTTGGTAGTTGGGAAGGTTGTATATAATCCCATTGCTCGAGGGCGAGCAAGAGTCTAAGTGTGGGGTGTTGATGTTTGGCATAAAAGATATAAAATTCTATGTAAATCACCTCATATTTGGGCTCTTGTTTTATGAATTGGGATGTTAATTGCTTCTATTCATGTTAATGTAATGTGTTTTTATGTGTAGGAATGAGTCAGGAGCAATTGGGGGCGAAACGGGCAAGAAACAAGCCAAAACGAGACGAAAACGGACCAAGAGGCATTGGGCGCCACAGGCAGCCTGGCGCCACTTGTGGCGCTGGAGGCAGAACCCAGGAGAAAGTCACTGGTTGCAGCGCCCTGGGGGGCGCCTGGCGCCAGCCAGGGCGCCGACTTCGGGAATTTGTCCTAATCCGTCTAGGAGTCCACTAATTCGACCCCAACCCTTACCAACTTCTATATAAACACCTCCAAACCCAATAGGAAGGGAAGGAACGTGATTTTGGAGTCTAGAACGCCACGGAACATCGCACAGAAGCAATCAATCTCCAGTTCTTCATCTCTGTCTAGTATTTTTATTAGTTTTTCGATACTTTATCTTTTGATTATTCTGAACATGAGTGGCTAATCACCCCTTGTTCTGGGGTTGTGATTAGCCATGAATATTGTGATTCGAAATTGACAATTCCTTGTTTATAATTCATAATCATATGGTTGTTTCTTCAATTCTACACCTAATTGCTTAATTGTTTTGGCCATCAATTGAGTTCTATCATTTATCTATGCTATGTTTGGGAAAACTATGTTTAGATTAGAAAAGAATTGAAGAAAGCATGTTCTTAACCTTTTAAGGGGGGGCGGATTCGTGGCTAGGATAGGAATATACTTAATCACCATGCTTAATTGAATATCGTGTTTTTATTGCGTTCTTGATAGATTAATTCCATAGGAATATAGGTGCTAATCTTATTGAGAATAGGCGAATAGTACTTCGGAATAAGGCTATGAGTATGTTTATCGATTAATTAGCAACCATACATGAATTATATGAACGGGAAGTCAATTAGAACACAATAGGATTGGAAAAATAATCACAACCCTGGAATATTTGTTTTATTGATTACACAACACGTAATTTGTTCCTTGCAATTAGTAAAGATAAATTAGAATTATAATTTAGAATAATCCATCTATTGAAACTCGACTTTTGCTTGTTTAAATAATAGTATTAGTTCGTTAGAAAGTAGTTAAATTAAGTCCCTGTGGGTACAACAACCTGGACTCATAATCCTATATTACTTGTCGACCGCGTATACTTGCGTGTGCGTTAGGGATCAACAGTACTCATCCCACGCTCAATAACCTCATCTCATCCGGTACAAACTGCTCGACCGACATGCCATACCAATACCACCTAGATCCATATACCATGCAATTCGTGCACCAAACAAGCAACAACTGAATGTAACCAAAGATGGAAGAAGAACCAAATGAGAGAACCGTTCGGCAAGCTCAAAGATACCACCCCAACGCGCAATGCTATAAATAGAACACACGAAATAAGCACCAAGGATCATATCCCAACATAACCCTGTCGCGATGCGTGACCCAATCCAAACATATCGGTCCACATGGATTACCCATTACCCAAATCTCATACTCACCCAACATGTGTATAACAACAGAAAGCACGCAAAGCCTATGACCATAACCATGAAGAAACCGATAAGACAATATACCACAGATAAGAAGACCATAACCAAGGTGCAATCCACCATTCAACACCCCAAGATCCATCTAGTTCGAATTTCGCCACAAGGCCCAAATGGAATCGCATCATGTTTGCAAATGGTCAACAGCCTTACAACCTATAGTAGCATAAGAGAGTAATATACGGAACATATCATAACACAAATAAGATCAACTCTAATCAATGACAGACCTCCCAAAAATAGTTATATGAGTAAACAAATCTGACCCGATGTAGAATACGCATTCTCATTAGGCCTACCAGTGGCCTCCAAATCAAATCCGATCCTCCCAAAATAGGTAGATAACCTATGAAAAGTCCACAATAACCTATCCATTACACATACAATCAGTTGTCAACTTCTTAACATACCTCACCGTCCGCAACAAAGGAACAATCTGCGTCTGAGAGCCCTCCTAGTCCTCAAATCCTTAAAATACAAGAAACTCTATGTCCGATCCCAACTCCACCACTAAAATGACTGACACATCCCTCATACACAATCATCTCACACGAAATACTTCATTATTCTTCTGTGCCACATAGCAAAATCTGAACAACAGCAGTCAATCAACCAAGCGATTATCATAATACCAGTCAAGCATCCGCAAGTCAAAACACAGTGTGCCTTCTGAAATGTGCTTGCTTCTCAGGTGATACTAGATAGTGCCAGCATTCTTCTAAACGTATGAAATTGTCCGTGTTGTCTAGAACTCATGATCTTCCCTTTGAACAGAACTGCAACCTCGTACATGCAAACCTCAATCCCACACGTCACACTGCATCTATCATGCCATCATATAAAAACATGAAAACCCCATTACCAACCCTGGATCAAAAGAAGGATACACATTCAGCCAACTAGAAACCTTCCACTTGACCCCCATCCAAGAGAAAATCATAACACGAAACATACTCCTCATGTTTGTCGAAAACATCTGTCCCAAGCCATGGTCGAAATCATCGAGAACTATTCGAAATCCATTAGCACAAAATCAAGCCGTCAAAACTGAATCTCTCTAACTCAACCAAGTCACTCAAGCCTCCAAGCCCAAGAGTATTACCACAAAATGCTTGTAGAGTCTCACCACCAAAGGAACCAATCGCTTTTATTACTATGTTGATCCAAACCACTACCAAGCTAGCCTATTTATTCGAGTCCCTCTCGATTTGTCTTCAAGTTAACACTTCTCCTTGCCAGTACACTATGATCCTTAACCCCAAGCTCACCATAAGAGATCCTAGCATAAAACCATGTCATCTTAAAGTCCATAAGCCGTTGTATTCTCTCTTAAGCACCCAATAAAACTAGACTTCTAACTCTAAAGAGACATTCTATGAATTTGAAGATGTTTCTTTAGCCTCTCCGATACTGAAATGTAGAATCACTAATGATGCAGAAATACCGCAAGTCTCACATCCGATGCAATCTCAGATCTTAGCCATATACTATTTTGGGAAACCCTCAATACCACATATGAATCTTGAACTCATTAAAACCTTCTCGAGAGTCATCCACTCTACTCAAATCTCCAATGCACCGACAATATGAGCCGAACGACTTCTGCTCCATTAGCACACAAACACCTAAAGAAGTAACCCCACCTCTAAGCAAGCGAGCGAATCAATTCTCCTTGCATACTACGTCTACTATCAATTCTCCATTGGTCATGTGCTAACAATCACAATCCGCACGGCATGGTCACATACTAACAATCATAATCTACACGGTGAGGTCACATGCTAACAATCACAATCTACACGGTATGGATACATGCAAACAATCACAATACGATGAGGTTACGTGCTAACAGTCACAATCCGCACGGCGTGTTCACGTTCTAACAATCACAATCCGCACCGCATGGTCACGTGCTAATAGTCACAATCCGCACAGCGTGGTCACGTGCTACCAATCCAATCCATATTATACAGAAAGCAGATATACAAGTTTACATGTACATGATCAACGACTATCAAATTTCATACTCTCGAACCGATATAAGTGACATGCTAAAGTGTATGCATGTACAAAGTGTGCTATCATAGCTCAATCAGGCAATTACGTCATGAAAATAGCAATTATTGAGTTCAATCAGGAGATTAACCTCTATAAAACTCAAACATGGCTCAAATAGCTCAGAAAAGGGGAAGCTTAGCAATCAATTCTAGGCATATCATAGCCTGAGCATTACCCTACGAATTAATAACACCCCGGTGCACGCACATGGGCTCAACCCTTCATATATGCGCCACCCATAGCACGTAGTTATCACAAATAACAACATCCCACACAAATCGACCTTCGAATAGCTCGAATCTAGCCAAAAGCACTCAAAAACATCAAATAATACCATAGGAACCAAACCCAAATGATAAAGGTCGATTCTTTAATCAAATATTCAAAGTCAACAAAAAAGTCAGCCCGGACCCACACCTTGAAACCCGATAAAACTCAAAAATTCCGACAACCTTATTCAAATACGAGTCCAACCATACTAGTTTCATCCAAATCTGACTCTGAAACAATGTTCAAAACCCAATTATTCACTTTAGAAAAAATTTGAGAAAAACCCCTAATTTCTCTTTTAGATTTATCAACCAAATGCCAAAATTAAATATGGAATCATGAATAATTATCAAAACTGAGTCAAGAACACTTACCCCAATCCAAGTAGTAAAAGTTTCCTCAAAAATTTCCAAAATCCAAGCTCCCAATCTCAAAATATGATAAAATAAACTTAAAGTTTGAAAATATAAACTTATACTGCTGCTTCAGGTGTACCGTTCGAGATTGCGGGACCCACTTTGCGATCATGAAGCACAAAGTGAACACTGCCAGAAATACTCTACATGTTCGTGTCCCTACATTGGCGAATGCGGTGACCCCAAATACCAGACCTCCACGAACGCGTCCCCTCCAATGGGAATGCGAAGAAAACATCCCTCAGCCTCCAAGATGATCCGCGACTGCGAACTATCTCTGCGACGCGATGGTCAAACCACTGAATCTCTGTGAACGCGATCCTCCAGTCGCGAACATGAAGAGGAATAACACCCAGCTCCAACTTACTCATTGTGCTCGCATTCTTCCTCTCGGGACAGCGTAGAAGGAAAACAGCACTAGAAGATTAGAGAAAAACTAGCAATGAAACCATGGGAGAAAATAATCCGAGACCACCTGTCAAGCCCCGATCTCGGGGAGCACGACCAGCGTTTAACCAAGATACCCCGGTCAAGCAAGCCTGCACAATGCCTTTTACCCAACTCACCTATGAATAAAGAGAAGATACATTTCATTAATTAGACAATGAGAGGTCATGCGAACAACACCAGTTCAGTACCATTAGTTACATTATTAATAAGTTGCCAAAATATTACGCTACACATTCAAAATTTAGAAGTGGAAGCATGCGATACAATTACAACATCTTTAGTTTAACTTTCCCAAAACAGAATACAATCCACACTATATCTACGGAGCCTCTAACAGAAACAAAAGAGTACTACGATAGTGCCGGCAACAAGGCCCTGGCTATACCTCAAAAAGCTATATACAAAGGACAAGAGATACAAGACCCTGGCGTAAAGTGGGGCTCACTACGTCAGCTAAGGAGAGGATGTACTGCTATCACTGATCAGTGCCACCTGCTGTGGAACCATTTGCATCCATTAAAGATGCAGCACCCCCGGCAAAGGAGACGTTAGCACATATGGAATAGTACTAGTATATAAAACTAAAAACCCCCCTCAATAGAACGACTAACAGTACAATGAGAAAGAAACATGGAATCAATGAGGGCCTCAAACAATATTATAGTACCAAGTTAGGAGAAGGATAAATTTCAACTAAGTTTCAATACTTTTAAGTTGGGAGATCTTTAGTACCGATACACCATCGTGCTTTTAGCACGGAGTCCGATCTCAATCCGATCTGCTAAGCCGTCTCACCCTGAGATGTCCACTCACAACACCACCATGTGCACGGCATGGTGTCTGATCTCAGCCCGATCGGCTAAGCCGTCTCACAACAATGTCGTGTGGGTCGACATCACCTTACATCCCTCTAGCAATTATATCATCTCATTTAGGGGGAATTATCTCAACACATTAATCTCATCCCATATTCGGGGAAAAATCTCATCACCTCACACGGGGATTTTACCTATCACTCACTCCTACACTGGCACGTGCGGTTTCGGGGTTAGGTTATTTCAACCTACCTTTCCTTGGTGACTAAGCGATACTCCCAAAGCATTTATTATGTAAAGGACTTACGGCTTATTTCATAACTTTTCACACATCTTCCCTTTTCATTGGACTAGTGGCCACAATTGTAATATTATTCTCAGCATGTCGGTTGTATTTCATATTTCGTACTCATCCATATAACTTTCAGGCATCATCATGGTTCATCAACAATAAGGGAATTTGAAATCAAGACTATAAGTGTATATATATATATGAGCAATAAGAGTCTTAATCACATTGAGTTTCTTTTCCACAATTATGCATACTAACTCGCAATTGAAACATGATTTTTAAGTCACAACATCTTTGATGCAATGGTCATACTAGATTATATTCTTGGATGAAATCACTATCTGATGGAAACATTTGGAACATATACTGAGTACAAACGTCTTTCAACACAACACTTATACTAGAATTATCAAATTTAGTATGAAGGACTCAGAACATGCAAAACACGAAACTGAGCCAATCATAATTGCAACTTACGAGGACGTCATGGAATTCGATTCTACAAGAGGAGTTCAGCCAACATACCTTGCTTGAGCTTTCTTTAATTTACTACAACGTTCCAAAACGCCTAGCGACTTTAATCTAATTAAAGACATGACAAAATTTAACTATAATTAGGTAGATTCTCGGGGGTTCAGCTCATTTGAGCATTTTTCAAGCACTAGGTATGCATTAAGGTTTCAAGGTCCTCCTATAGTGGATTCCTTTACCCCCACAATCAGTCCCCACTTCAATAGGCCAACCACAAATACTCCACAACCTACTAACCACCTTTATTAGTACATGCATGCATAAATAACAACTCTTATTCTCAAAACCTTCCTTCCCATTACCTATTCCCAACCCAAATTCCAAAATTAAAGGCTAGGGCTAGAATCTTACCTCTTGGATGAAGATCTTGTGAGTTATCCTTGTAAATTCTTCAAGACTTGGACAAAGATTGATGAATAAATGGCTTAGGAATTCCTCTTCCACTTTGCTCTCTCTAAAATAGCAGTTTGAACCTTCTAAAACGACCCCTAAAGTTATTTTATAAAAATAGAAGTCGGGTTATAAAATCAGAAAATGGACCATCCGAACATAGCTTTGCAGTCCTAGAGTGGACCGCAGAATAGATATGCGGTCCACAAAAGTGATACCAAAAACTAGGCTGCCCTGGTTCAGACTGCGGTCAGGTATGCGGTCCGCAGACCAGTTCTGCGGCCGCAAAATAGACCACAAAATCACCCTCCGAATTTCTTCATGCCAATTATGCGACGGAAGTGCAGCCCCCGAAACTATTATGCGGTCGCATAGTTAACCGCAAAACAACCTCCAAAATTGACCATTTTTCTTATTCACTCTGTGGCGGATCTGCGGTCGCATAATGTACCGTAGAAACGCCCTGTTCTTCAACTCCCTAATGCATTGATCAATCCAAACACATAAGCCTACCTTGGCATCACGCAAACCCGGGTTCTAAGTAAAATTTTACGGGGCCTTACACCACACGGAAACTTACCCGAGCCTCTGAGGACCCCGTACGAACATATTAACAAGTCCCAAAATATAACACAGACCTACTCGAGTCCTCAAATCACATATAACAACATCAAAACCACGAGTTGCACCTCAAATAAAGCTTAATGAACTATTTCAAAATTTCAAATTCCAAACATACGCGATCATGTATAAACAACTCGGAATCGCCTCAAATTTTGCACCAAAAGTTCCAAATGACATAACGAATCTATCCTAACCAATCTAAACCTGATAACATCGAATTCAACTCTCGGTCTAACCTATGAACTTTTCAAACCTTCAAATTGCCGACTTTCGCCAATTAGGGGTCGTTTGGTACGAACACAAGTAATGCAGGGATTAGTAATGCAGGGATTGTAGTGCTGGAATTATGTTTTATCAAGTGTTTGGTTCATTGTATTAAAAATTAGCTATGCAATGTATAATCTAAGCTTATGTTTGGTTTAAAATTGTACAAAATCTTCTTTACAATTACACCCTCCTAAGAGGATGTGCATATAATGTAATGGAACGAAACGACCAAAATTATAATAGAATAGCCTAACCGTAATTTGAAAACTAACAAAGGCAGCAAATTTTTTATATTAAAATAAATCAATAATGGAGCTCTTAATTAACTGATTAAAGAAAATATTCAACTTAATTCTTTTTCAACTTCATCATATTAGTAAATTTATTTTTCAAATTGAGAAATAACTTTTGAAAAAAAAACTTGACAATTGGTTCTAATTTATGCTTCCCAAATACAACTCTCAGGAAGGCGCCGCGTAACAAAAGACATGGTTCTAATTTATGCTTCCCAAATACAACTCTCTTTTTTTTTTGTTGAAGAATTAACTCAAATAGCCGCACACCCAATCACTTAAATTAAAAATAACCGGTGGAGATATAATATATGCATAATTTGTGTATTATATGTGTATAATCAATGTATAACCTATATATAATCTATGTATATGGCCAGAAAAATAAATAACGAATATGACCGGCTATTTGCGTAAACATCTTTTTTTTTCCTTCCCTGGTATTAGCATTAGGTAGTCCATTAATTCAGATCTAACCCCGACAACTGTATGCGGTAAGATTGATTAGTGACAGTTGGACAAATGAGGAAGTGACACTTGGAACTGAAGATAGGGAAGATGTGAGTCAGCAAGTAGTTGGGGATGCGAGCATGTGACCAGTGTTGGATGAATTCCGGGGACAGGGTAACCGATAGCAAAGATTTGAAGAGTTGATATTGGATACCAATCAATGAACATCCGTTAAAGAGAATATTTGCATTTAAAGCCAACCGTTTTGCAGCCATCGATGATGGTTTCATTATCATTCAAGAGGAGCTTGATTTGGGGATCTTGTCTCCCTAACTAGAGCTAGTAAGGCTCGATAGAATCGTACCCGACCATGTGTAGCTCGATAAAACGCAACTGATTAGTGGTTGCACAATAGGTGTTGTACCTGGCCGACTATAGCGCGACTTGGTATAGTAAAATAGGTACATATATATTGCATGCTGGACTCATAAAATCACATTCTGAACCTTTCGGAGTGACGTAAGGTCGGTAACCTTCATATACATTATTAGAGCTAACTCAAAATCATGAATCTTAAAAGAATCAGGAAATACAAACAACATTTGTTAACATAAGAATAAGAGAAGCAACATCAACATCAATCATTCTATAAGAAGGGAAACAATGTAGGTACTGCTAGCTTCTTAGAGTGGAGTATCTTTAGAAGCTCGTTCGTTTACGTTACGTACAACCAGAGTCGTGCAAAAGAAAGAAAGGGATAGCCTCATATATCTGGTATATGCTGTCCAACCTCAAGTTATGCAAATGTCACGGCTCCTTAGTCTATAATAAGAGAAATGATACAATCGTTGTCGTGTAAGCGTCGTAACTATTACCTATCGACCACAACCTATTTTACAATAAAACTTGCAGTGCCTCCCCTATTTATATGACTTCTCACAAGTTACAAAAATCACTAAACAACCCAAACAACATCAACAATAATCATATTATGCCTCCCAAACAGTCCAACAATCAATAACAACATACCTGCGATTTCATAAAATTGGACATCACCTATATCACTTCCTTCCAATTCAAACCAACACCATAAACAACAAGAACAACATCAACAGCAACACATCCAGCTACTACATCAAGAACCAACCAAAGCTTAGCTCAAAAACCTTCCAAAACAGTCCCATATGCACAATACCTCAAACCTACTTCCAACTTCAAGTTTAACATGCCTTCCTTCAACTATGCTTATTATGGCCTAAAAATGACTCAACCCAAGGAGAGGGGTGAATAAAATACCTAAACCTAACCTTAAAAATTAGCCTAAGTGAAGAAAATAATCTCTATTGTGTTGTGATGTCATTAAGGGTGCTTGATTTCACTATTCCTAAAAGGTTTTGTTAATATATTGCTTGGTTTGTACCACATGTTGGCCAACATGGGGCAATGATCATAATGGGTTCTAAGGAGGTGGCTAATTGTACTAGAGGGATGTTCCTGGATCCAGTAATCATTACCAAAGCATCTATCAGTCTTTCTAGGATTAGTTGGCTTCTATTCTTATACCTCATGTTAATCCATGTATACTTGCTGCCCTTGAAGCCTGGATCAATAAGTTTACAGTGGTTGATGCACTGTCAGAATAAATTGGCTCTTGGAGAAGAGATGCAATTCCCCCTTGCTTGTCTCTTGCTCTCAGGACTTCATTTAAGTCCCCTTGCAATTCTCAAGAATAGTTCTAAGTTGCTGCCAAAGGTTTTTCCTATTTGCATAGATATTACTAGCATTAACAGCTGTACAAATCAAAGGGTTAGAAGATGGTGTTACCTTACCCATAACTTTGATGTCTTGAGGGGTGGTAGAAAACCTCATCAATCTTCAGGAGGTCATCCTTCCACATTATGACAATACCTCCTGACAGACCCACAGTTAGGTTTTGGATTTGACCTGAGAAGTCTAATTCTTGGCTCAGGTGCTTATGCTCAGTCATTTTAGTTTCCAGGAGGACAATCATTGCAGGTTTGTGCAGCTTGACCATCTCAGCACCGTGCCTCCTAAACTCAATACTGTTAGCTCCCCTAGCATTCCAGATGATGAAATTCATTAACAATTTGGATTGTGTGGGAGACTTTCTCTTCAGGCATTTGGCCTTCCCTTTCACTGGTGAGCCTTCCTGGTTCTCCTACATAGGATTGTCCTATTTGATTGCTTGGGCCAATGTTGGGCTTAGCCTTATAACTGAGTCTCCTGAGCCTTGATTTAAGGCTAGCCTTAGCATCTTGACGTTTAAATATTTTTTTGGCTATTATTGATAAAAATTATCCAAAATTAATTATTTTTTCTTTTTTTAATGTTACATATAAAAGATAAGAATATTATTCAAAATTATAATCTCAAAAGATATGCATATTTCACTAGTTAAATATTGAATAAAGCGAATACATTATTAATAAATTCATAACTAAAAGTATAAAGATCTAAACTCTAAGGCAGACATTTTAAAGCTACCTAAAAAATAATTTTTTTTAAAAATGATGGAAGAACTTTGTAATTATAGCTTGTTTCGTAGATTTCATTATCTTCCTAGCTAAATTACGCTTGAATTATTGAAGATTCGTGTCTAAATTTTTAATAAAAAGGTATCAAATAATTTTTCCTTGAAGATAATCTAAGAGCTTAATAATTAAAGTTTTTATCTAAAAATAGTTTTTGAAATTTGTCCATGGAGAAGAGATCATATGCAAATCTTCAAATTTTATATCTTATGAAAGAAAGAAACTTTGTCTAATGAAAAAAGTTTGTGCTTACTTTTAGAATTATTATTAGTAATTTTAAAGATTCTATATGGCTGTTATAGATGGATAATTTTATAAAGAGGGTTTGAATAAATATAAATGTTACTGTCATATGTAAAAAGTTATACTAGAGAGTTAAAATTTAACTTAAAAAATCTGTTATGAGCTCTGATGGTACCATTTAGTATAGACCCTCCATGAAACTCAAGCAATTCTCTCAAAATTTATCAAACGCGAAAACAGCCAAACAAAATCACTATACAAAACAATTGTTTTAGAAAAATATACTCACCAACCATGAAATGCTCACACCATTCTCAATTGACAGATACCGAGGTCCAATCCAAACACACCATTTTTCCTATCTAAACCCTACTACAGGCCAACGCCATAATTGGTGACTAAAAACTTCCTTAATTATAACGTTTTTTGCCTGGCAAAAGAAACCAGTCACTTTGTCAGATCCCATCAGACAAGACTACAGGGACACAAGATCACCTCTGTAAGTCCTATATTGTACCAGAGAGAGAGAGAGACAAAGACACTGTTCACTTCAAATTATAGAAATACCAGCCCTAGAAGCTCACCTCCTTCAATGGAGGACGCTTACGCCCGATCTGTCTCTGAGGTATTCTCAATTGTACCATTTCTGCTTAAACTGGATTCTCTCAAGACCCAATTTTTATAACAATGCTGCAATTACATTTACAGGTTCTTGAATCCTTTGTCGTGGATCCAACTAAAGGTCTTACGGATATACAGGTGCATATATTTAATAAGCTTACAATTACAAACAACAACTATTACTCTTGAAGGGAAATAACAGGGGAAAATAACAATAATACTGCAATAATATTTGTGAGAAGATATAGATACACGGATTGGCTTGAGTCGTGTTGGGCACTGTCCTAAGAAACTATTTCAATAATGTGAAATGTTTTTCCAGGAGTAAATAAGCTTACCTTTATTTATTTAGAGGATACATGAATCAATAAAATTAAATAATACCAATTTGGACTGAGGAAATAAACAAAGATTATAAAAGAAATTGAATTACACAAAAGGCTAGGCGTAATTGAAAATGAAAGGCTTGTAGTGATGATTACTAATCATTAGCAATCATGAGAGAACAAAATATTTTTGGTGTGTTTTCGGATGGTATAGGAAATGGGTATTTATAGTTGTAAGTATTGTGTTAGAAAGTGACAAGTTTTCATCTACTTGTCAAAAACTTTCTATGCAAAGAGACATTTGGTAGGTGATCTACACACTCGGCCATAACATTAGGAGATCAAGCCACATACCATTTATGTAGCCACTTGTCCATAAAAATATTGAAATACTACCACAGTCCCCCACTATTTCAATTTTTTTGTTGTACAAATAAAAGAGTAATGGATAGAAGAGTAAAACTTGCTGGATTTGCATAGTCCAAATGCAGTAGGTTTGGTGTCTTTTGGACTATGAACCAAATTTAGACCAATAAAATTTAACTCATAGAATTACTGGTGAAATGTAATATTTCTATGAACCAATTATTCTTATTGTAAGTCAGAGATTTTATCAATCACATTTTGACCCTCACGATTTTGCTGTTCAACGCGGTTTTGCACCAGTAGGCCATGCGCGTGCCTGGTTATTCATGAGAGCTCTAGAGACTAGGCCAAAATCTCAGAGGAGCGGCCTCACTCCACTCTCATGTAGGTGAATTCAGCAAGTGTATACTGCTTAAAATATACCATCCATAAGGAATATGAATTCATTAAGAGTTATAACTCAACCTCTCAATTAGTAGCAGTCAAGCACTCACTCTTAGTGCTTCAGTGTCAATATCAACTTGTTATTACCCATATGAACCTACTTCATCGGATCTCCAATCACATAGGTTGAGTTACCATCTGTATTTACAACATGTCAGCCTTAATCCCATCTCTTTTGAGGTTTGAAGAATGAATTTTCTTCCCACATGTTTAATCACAGGACCGGCCAAATTTATCTCTGACTTCACATAGTCAATGGAAATTATTACATCTCTCAGCAGCTGTTTTATGATATCATGTCTCAATTTCGTGTGTCTACTTTTACAATTATAAGATTTATTTTTTGCAATAGCTTTTGCCGCTTGACAATCACAATGCATAGACACAGGAGGCAATATGTCTTTTATTAAAAGGGATATTAGCTAAGAAGTTTCTTAGCCACTTAGCCTCAGAACCAGCTAACTCCACAGCTACAAACTCTGATTCCATAGTCGATCTAGCTATGATCATCTATTTAGTTGATTTTCACGATATTGCACCACCACCAAGGGTGAATACGTAGCCACTAGTGGATTTGGTTTCATCTGAATCAGATATCCAGTTTGCATCACTGTACCCTTCTAAAGTAGAAGGAAATCCACTATATAGGATACCATAATTCATGGTTCCTCTCAAATATTTCACTAGTCTAACTAATACAGACCAATGCTCTCTGTTGGGATTATGAGTATATCTACTAAGTCTACATACAACATAGGCTATATCCGGCCTTGTAAAATTCATCAAATGCATCAGACTCCCAATAATCTGAGCAAATTTAGACTGAGCAACTGGGTCACCATTATTCTTTTTCAACTGAGAGTTAGCATCAAAAGGAGTGCTCACAGATGTGACATTAAAATATTCAAACTTCTTAAGAAGTCTCTCAACATAATGTTCTTGTGACAATATTATTCCATCTTCACTCCTTATATCTTTAACTCCTAATATTGTATTTACTTCACCCAGATCTTTCATATCAAAATTAGCAGACATAAATAATTTAGTACTTTGCTCAATATTTAAACTTGTACCAAATATAAGCATGTTGTCAACATACAGACATATTATCACATAATCTTTGTCTACCATTTTAGTATAAACACATTTATACACCTCCACCAAAGAAAAACTGTTTCTCAGTAAGACTTGTTCAAATTTCAGATACCATTGCTTAGGAGCTTGTTTAAGGCCATAAAAAAATTTAATTAATTTATAAACTTTATTTTCTTGTCCAGGAATGACACAGCCTTTAGGTCGAACCATATAAATTTCTTCTTCTAAATCACCATTTAGAAAAGAAGTATTGACATCCATTTGGTGGATAAAAAGCTAATGAATTGAAGCTAAGACAATTAAAACTCGAAAAGAAGAAATTCTAGTCACTGGTGCAAATGTATCATAATAATCTATATTTTATTTTTGAGAAAATCCTTTTGCTACTAACCGAGCTTTATATTTATCTAAAGTTCCATATTAAATTTCTCTTTGAAAACCCATTTATAACCAATAGGTTTTGCACCATAAGGTAAATCAGTTAAAATCTATGTATTATTTTTCATAATAAAATCAATTTCAATTTTTATTGCCTCTTTCCAATATTCAGCATCAGAAGAAGATATAGCTTCAAAATAATTCGATGGTTCATTATCAAGAAGAAAAGTATGAAAATCATTTCCATAAGAAAAATATTCCTTCCTAGGCCTTTTGCTCCTTCTCAGTTCCTCGTTAGAGGTAATTTCATTATTTGTTTCAACAGGTGTATGAGAAATTTTATCAGACAGTGGATAAATATATTCAAAGAACTCAACATTCTTTGTCTCAATTATAGTATTGCAATCAAGCACATCACTTTTTAAAATTAAGAAATCTATATGCAACACTATGTTCAACATATCCAATAAGCATACAATCAGCAGTTTTAGAACCTATTGCCGAGTAACCCCAGAGAGACCACCCATTCTTTTGTATGTGCTACAATATTTACTTGAGAAATGACAGCTGCAATAATATTACCTCCTTCAGCTAAGTTAGCCTTAGGAGTATTAATTTTTCCTTTGTCATTTCCTGCTCTGTACCTGCACTGTGAGGCATGTTGGCCTGGTTTTCCACAAACAAAACAAGAGCCTTTTTTTCTTTTAAGGTTCGGATTTTTAGGCTTGTAACCTTGAGACTTATTCTCGTACCTTTTGCGGTTGTTGTTGCTGCTTTGCACTAAATTTGCTTAAGAGCTGTCATCCTAGCTTTGGCAGACTCTTTTCTGTTGGAATCTTCAATTAGGATGTGGGTCACAATTTTGTGCTTTAAGTTGTTTTTGTAGTCACTCCATGAGTCAGGCAGTTTCTCAATTAGCACTCCAGCATCAAACTTTTCTAGTAAAGACATCCCGTCGGCCTTCAAATCTTCTAGCAATTTTTGATATTCGTTGATTTGCACGTTCATCTCTTTATCATCTGTCATCTGCCACTAATAAAATTTTCCTACTATAAATTTTTGTTTTGTAGCATCTTCAGCAGTGAATTTTTTAATTAAGGCTTCCCAGATAGCTTTTGCTTCCTTATAACTGATACACGTCAAACAATTCATGAGAAATAGTTTGTAATATAGTATGATGACATACCTTGTTAGCATGTTGCCATGATTCCACTATTTTATTATCAGCGTCTGCACTAGGTTGTGGATGCAGCAGTGCATGTGCAATACCATGTACATCAAGCAGTGAGAAAATACGTTCTTGCGAACGCTTGAAATTTTTATTGGCGAAAATTCCAATATTTGACACATCTGGAAATGGCCTGGCATATGGCAGTGCAACTAGGGCTGGAACAGCGGAGGTAACGCAAATATTGGTAGTATCAGTAGTATTTTCAGCATCAGTGTTGTTTGCTATAGTTTCTTAGATTGTAGGGAAATAACACGGGAAAATAACAATAATACTGCAATAATATTTGTGAGCAAATATAGATACACAGATTGGCTTGAGTTGTGCTGGGCACTGTCCTAAGAAACTATTTCAGCAATGTGAAATGTTTTCCTAGGAGTAAACAAGCCTACCTCTATTTATTTAGAGGATACAGGAATCAGTGAAATTAAATTATACCAGCAAGTTTGGACCGAGGAAATAAACAAAGATTATAAAAGAAATTGGATTACACAAAAGGCTAGGCGTAATTAAAATTGAAAAGGCTTGTAGTGATGATTATTAATCATTAGCAATCATGAGAGAACAAAATATTTTTGGTGTGTTTTTGGATGGTACAGGAAGTGGGTATTTATAGTTGTAAGTATTGTGTAAGAAAGTTACAAGTGTTCATCTACTTGTCAAAAACTTTCCATGCAAAGAGACATTTGGTAGGTGCTCCACACACTTGGCCATAGCATTAGGAGATCAAGCCACATACTGTTAGGTGTGGAGCCTGATTAATATGTGATGGACTTGAATTATTTCCTTGTATTTTTAGGAAACCCATAATCCCTATAAGTTTAGGAAAATTCATTGTCCTCATAGATTTGGGAAAGGAAAACCTATAATCCTGGTCAAATTGGGAGACCTTTCTCTTATAGGTTTGGGACTATTTGGGATTTATATATAGGTTGTACTGTTTATTCTCCTTATATGGTAAATACCCTTAATTATTAATATATATAAATCCCGCCGCCGTGGAAGTTTACCCTAACGGGGTGTTACCACGAAATAAGTCTCTCTACCTTAACTTTTCTCTCTTCAAGATTTCTTCATCTTCTTCATCAGTTTAGAGTGTTCGAGTGAATCGATCCTAACAACTGGTATCAGAGCTTTGGAGATTCAACACGATCGCTGAAGATGGAGAGTTCGAAGATTGGAATCGAGAAGTTTGATGGATCCGATTTCGATTTCTGGAAGATGCAGATCGAAGACTATCTGTACCAGAAAGATCTTCACGAACCCTTGAATGAGGTAAAGCTGGCTTCCATGATAGAGGAGCAGTGGAAGCTTAAGGATCGCCAGGCGTTGGGGTTGATCCGGTTGACTTTGTCGAGAAACGTGGCATTAACATCGTTAAGGAGAAGACTACAACAGATCTGATGAAGGTGCTATCAAATATGTACGAAAAGCCATCGACGATGAACAAGGTATATTTGATGCGTAGATTGTTCAATTTACAGATGTCTGAGAATGGATCTGTTGCCGATCATATAAATGAGTTCAATATGATTGTGAGTCAACTGAGTTATGTGGAAATTAATTTCGAAGATGAAATTAAGGCGTTGATTTTGATATCATCTCTGCCCGAGTCTTGGGATACTGTTGTTGCTGCGATTAACAGTTCCCGTGGATCTGAGAAGTTGAAGTTTGATGAAATCCGTGATGTTGTTCTTAGCGAAAGCATTCGCAAACGAGAAGTGGGAGATTCATCGGGTAGTGCTCTCAACGTTGACCGAAGGGGGAGAAGCAAGTCGAAGGGCCAAAATCAACATGGTCGATCAAAATCAAAGAATCGAGGAAAATCTCCGAACAAACCCAACGTGATTTGTTGGAACTGTGGAGATAAAGGGCACTATCGGACAAACTTTACGAAACCAAAGAAGAAGCAGAATCATAAATCTGGAGATGATAGTGATTCTGTAAATTACGCAGAAGACATTGGGGATGCTCTAAGCCTTAGTGTGGACAGCCTAGTCGAATACTGGATTTTGGATTCTGGTACATCCTTTCATTCGTTTCCAAGCAAGGAATTGTTCCAAAATTTCAAATCTGGAAATTTTGAGAAGGTGTATCTTGCTGACAACAAAGCCTTGGAGATTGAAGGAAAGGGGATGTCTGCATAAAGACCCCATCGGGAAACTAGTGGATATTAGAGGATGTCAGATATATTCCTGCTCTCAAGAAGAATTTAATCTCTGTTGGTCAGTTGGATAGCACAGGCTATACAACAGAGTTTGGGAAATGTTCGTGGAAGATTGTGAAGGGTGCTATGATTGTAGCTCGTGGCACCAAATCTGAAACCTTGTACACCACTGCAGGGTGTATTAACATGATTGCTGTCGCTGAGGGTGCTTCCGGTTCATGTCTGTGGCACAACAGACTTGGACACATGAGTGCTAAAGGAATGAAGATTCTGGTTGCAAAAGGAGCATTAAAGGGCCTGAAGTCTGTTGACATGGGTCTTTGTGAAAGCTGTGTTATGGGAAAACAGAAACGAGTTAGCTTCACAAAGACTGCTAGAGAGCCGAAGAAAGTGCGGTTGGAAATGGTACATACAGATGTTTGGGGACCATCTCCAGTTTCATCACTTGGAGGATCCAGGTTCTACGTCACCTTCATTGATGATTTCAGCAGGAAGGTATGGGTCTATTTCTTGAAGCATAAGTCAGATGTGTTTGTGACTTTCAAGAAGTGGAAAGCTGAAGTTGAAAATCAGACTGGTTTGAAGATCAAATGCCTGAGGTCTGACAATGGAGGAGAGTATGACAAGTCAGAGTTCAAAGCATTCTGTGCAGCTGAGGGAATCAGATTGATGAGGACAGTTTCTGGTAAAGCTAGGCAGAATGGAGTTGCTGAGAGGATGAACAGAACATTAAATGAGCGTGCAAGGAGCATGAGGATACACTGTGGGCTGCCCAAGATGTTTTGGACAAATGCTGTGAGCACAGCTGCATACTTGATCAACAGGGGACCATCAGTTCCCCTGGGGTTCAAGATCTCAGAGGAGGTGTGGACGAAAAAAGAGCTCAAGTACTCACACTTGAGAACTTTTGGTTGCACGACTTATGTTCATGTTGATCCAAAGAAAAGAGACAAGCTTGATGCTAAGGCTGTGAAGTGTTACTTCATAGGCTACGGTTCTGACTTGTTTGGTTACAGGTTTTGGGATGACAAGAACAGAAAGATCCTGAGACATTGTGATGTGACATTTGATGAGTCTGTCCTATACAAGGACAGAGAGCAGAAGGTTTCAGAGACTACGGAGCAAGTGGGAGTTGAGATTGAGTTGCAGAAGAGCACACCCAGAGATGTTGCGGAAGAAACTCAACCAACTCCAGACGCTGTTGCTGAAGAACCTATGGTGGAACAAGTGACACCTGAGCAGTTGTTGAGGAGATCATCAAGGACCATCAGAGCACCATATAGGTATTCACCTTCATTACATTATCTGTTGCTGACTGATGAAGGAGAACCAGAGTCTTTCGATGAGGCCCTACAGGTGGAGGATTCAATCAAGTGGGAGCAAGCCATGAATGATGAGTTGAGCTCTCTTGAGAAGAACAACACTTGGGTGTTAACTGAGTTACCTGCAGAGAAGAAAGCCCTGTTGAACAAGTGGGTGTTCAGAATCAAGGCAGAACCAGACGGTAAAAGAAGGTTCAAGGCTCGGTTAGTGGTTAAAGGATATTCACAAAGGAAAGAGAATTTGTATCTTGAGCAAATGGATGTAAAAACAGCATTTTTACATGGAGATCTGGATGAGGAGATCTATATGCAACAACCAGATGGATTTGTAGTTCTGGGCATGGAACACATGGTGTGCAAGCTCAACAGGAGCTTGTATGGGTTGAAGCAAGCACCGAGGCAGTGGTACAGAAAGTTCGACTCCTTCATGACCAAGAGTGGCTTTTGCAGGGCTGAAAAGGATCAGTGTTGTTACTTCAAGAAATACACTGATTCTTATGTGTTTCTACTCTTGTATGTGGATGATATATTGATTGCAGGATCCAGTATGAGGAAGATAAACAATCTGAAGGCAAGTCTGTCTTCAGCGTTTGAGATGAAAGATTTGGGTGCATCGAAGCAGATTCTGGGGATGAGGATTTCTCGGGATAGATCTGCTGGCACTTTAAATCTATCCCAGGAGCAATACATTGAGAAGGTGTTGGCCAGATTCCGGATGAGTGATGCTAAATCTAGGACTACTCCTTTGGCAAAACATATAAAATTGTCAAAGGGGCAGTCACCCAAGACAGCTGAAGAGCGTGAGCCGATGGCAATTATTCCATATACTTCAGCAGTTGGGAGTTTGATGTATGCTATGGTCTGCACTAGACCTGACATAGCACATGCAGTGGAGTTGTTAGCAGGTACATGGCGAATCCGGGGAAAGAGCATTGGGAAGCTGTTAAGTGGCTTCTGAGATATTTGAGAGGTACATCCAGTATTTCACTTAGTTTTGGCAAAGGCAAAGTGAATCTGCAGGGTTTTGTGGATGCTGATCTTGGTGGTGATGTGGACTCGAGCATGAGAACATCCGGATACATTTACACCATAGGTGGTACAGCAGTGAGTTGGATGTCCAGGCTTCAGAAGTGTATTGTTCTTTCATCAACAGAGGTTGAGTATGTGGCAATAGCTGAAGCTGGAAAGGAGAAGATATGGCTAGCAGATTATCTGGAAGAGTTGGGCAAGAAGCAGAGCGAGAAGATTCTTTATTCAGATAGCCAGAGTGCCATACAGTTGGTGAAGAACCCAGTCTATCATTTGAAGACAAAGCACATCAGAAGACGGTACCATTTCACTCGCAGGGCAGTGGAAGATGGTGATATGTGTTTGGAAAAGATAGAGGGTGCAAAGAATCCAGCAGACATATTGACGAAATGTGTTGATGTTGAGAAACTGAGGTTGTGCAAAACCTCAGTTGGTCTTCTGTAGTTTGTTTCTACAGATGGTGCGGTGTGGTGAAATATTGATGATGTTGGGACAATTTTTGGACGACTGAATCAGTCTCCAAGTGGGAGAATTGTTAGGTGTGGAGCCTGATTAATATGTGATGGACTTGAATTATTTCCTTGTATTTTTAGGAAACCCATAATCCCTATAGGTTTAGGAAAACTCATTGTCCTCATAGATTTGGGAAAGGAAAACCTATAATCCTGGTCAAATTGGGACTATTTGGGATCTATATATAGGCTGTACTATTTATTCTCCTTGTATGGTAAATACCCTTAATTATTAATATATATAAATCCCGCCGCCGTGGAAGTTTACCCTAACGGGGTGTTACCACGAAATAAGTCTCTCTACCTTAACTTTTCTCTCTTCAAGATTTCTTCATCTTCTTCGTTAGTTCAGAGTGTTTGAGCGAATCGATCCTAACACATACCATTTATATAGCCATTTGTCCACAAAAATATTGAAATACTACCACAACTCTTAATCTCAAACTAGTCGGGATGTGCTGCATGAATCCTCTGTAATCATTTCACTCCAATTGGAACCCTTTCATTTCAATACCCCAGTAATGCTGTATAAAATGATTCTTTTTCCCATCGGTTAAGAGCATTTCAAGAATTTGTTTACTTAAGCATACATGAATCTTTGTCTTTCTTCAGCTGTGGTTAGGAAATGAGTTTTTTGGGTTGTGATCTAATTCTTTTTCTTTTGTTACCCAGGTTACACAACACGCCAGATTATATGGCAAAAATGGTAATCATTCTCTTCCATTTACTTCTCATGTGCTATGCCTGTATATTCGGGAATATTTCTGGGATCAGGATCTTGTATAGTGTAAACAAATATAAGTTACAGTACTCTGTTGTGTCCTATTTTATCACATACTTAATTGGCTATGCTGCATGCATTATTGCCATCTTGTAAAACTATTGTTTTTGTGAAGTATGAGTTCACAGGAACAAACTCAGGACCAAAATATGTGCAATTTGACTCCTTTGTGCCCTTAAATTCAGTAAGCGGAACATTATAGGCATGTGCACGCTTTAATTGTAGCATACATTGTGCTAGTGGGAGTTTGTCTTAGGTTTGTGGGCATTCTTTTGATGTAAATTCATAGAATCTGTAGAGATTCCTTAGCCAGGTCTTTTGAGAAGGAAAAATGGTTCCTAGAATTAGAATCTTCTAGTTTAGTAAATTTAACAAGATTAGTGCTAGTGTTTATAAGTTCATACTACATCCAAGAGATTTAGGTTCCGAATGTAATTATGATGCTTAGGTAGCTATCGTTTCTAAACTGCATTGTAATTTTTGGCTAATGATCGAAAACAATTGATGAGCTGATTATGCAGCTAGTTGAATTTGGGTGTTATAACGGGTATAGGATGTGGAGAATAAAGTGAAGTGTTTGGATCCAAGAGTTATGAGGCCACAAAATGTTATAGTGTTAATGTTCTTTTTTCTTAACTAACAGTGGTGTCTGGCCAGTTCGTCTTGATTCCCACCGGGTACCTGCTATCCTCTGCCAGAACATGCATGTGGTAATTTTGTCGGTAAATAGAAAGGACGTTGGGCCTAACTCAACCCCAAAGCTAGTTCATGAGGTTATGATTGTCCAAGATCATATAAGGGGATCATATATTCCACATCACACTGATGTGGGACAACTCTATACCCCTCCCCACACATGCTTGGGCCTGCCAATTGGAGCTTAGACAACATAATGTGGAGACCCAACATTGGGTAAACCAAGAATTAAGATGGGTGTAGCTTTGATACCATGTAAGGACCTTGAGTTTAACTCGACCCGAAAAGCTAGCTCATGAGGTGAGGGTTGCTCAAGATCATATAAGGGGACCAAATTCCAGGTCCCACTGATGTGAAACAACTCAACATTGCCCACCAAAGCTTAGGCAGATGGAAGAAATCGCATAGCATAATAAGATTTGAACCTTGGTTTTCTATGATTTTTCGTCCACTTCATTGACCATCAAGCCATATCCTTGGGTGCATATTATTATCATTCTTTAAGACAGTGAGGGCATGTTTTGCACTGCCTTATGATTCTGGATGGGATGTCATGAATACAGTAATGTTCTAATGGGCAGAGTGAGACAATGTTTATTTCAGGAGAGGCCATTGTGATACCCCTAAACTGTCGCTCAATTTTCTATTCTTTGTCTCTGACACAATAAGAAATGTTTTTTCCTCTTTCTAATTAGTATCTATGGTGATAAGTTTTCCCTTCAACACAAATGATAAGTGGAATTTGTTTAATAAGTTATAGTTTTGATAATTGTGCATGGGATTGTTTCATATTAGTATATATATGCTTGTCAGTTCCTTGATTTTTGTCTTCTCTGATATCAATTTTCTCTTTGGTTGCATGTTCCAATGTTCTCAGTGCTGCCTCAAGAGAAAAGTAAGTTCTTTTGCCCTCCTCTCTCTCCTTCTTTCTCAGATACATACAATTAGGTGGCATCTAAAATAGGGTAAAAGATAAACATGCATAGTCAATAAGCAAACTTCTGTTTACGTATGGAGATTTTATTCCTATATTTCATTTAATAACTTTTAATAAAAATCTAGATTTTTGATGAACAAGTAGCATTCTTGAATAGAGAAGACAAACAGAGAAAGCTCTTGTTGCATTGATATGGTACTACAAGAGAGCTTTTTCTAGAGGAGCTTACAGTACAGGTGATAAGAAAATGTTTCTAATTAACGGTGTTCTTAATTACTCAACACAATTATGGAGCTGACCCAAAGGCTTAAGCCAAATTTGTCATTAATAAATGACCAGGTTAATCAATGTCACTGTTATGCTGTAAGTTTATTCCCTGATAAATGGCAAACAAGTGTTTGGTTCCAAAATCAATAGCAAAACTTCATTTTCTTTGTGGACAAAGTAGATATTCACATTTTGAAGGTCACCAAGTTGATGCTTTCATGATTAAATCTCAAGAGAACCCATTTCAAAAGAATATCTCAAGAGAACAGAGCGGACCTGCTGTTCAAAACACCTTCTATTCTCCTCTTTCCTTGTTATCCATGCTATGCATAAAGGTTTAATTTCCTTAAAGTTCTTTCATTTTGGTGCTGATAGAATGCTGAATGATTTGCAGTAAAGTAAGCATTTTATTGATCTGCTCCAGTTCTAATCATTACATTTTCCTCTGAAAACGTCGCTACCATTTTTATAATTCTGAGCTATCAGGCCCTCAGGATTCTCTGGAAATCTGTATAGATCTAGAAATCTCTCCTGAGTGAAAGTGTCCGAAATTCTAACATCAGATCAAAATCTGACTCTATTGCAAGCCCTACTATCAAGCTGTATTCTGGAAGGTTTCTCCCATCCTTTGCATTAACAATTCTTTTCTCCCATTCTTTGTTGATCCATCTCCATAGGCTCACTCCTCCAAATGTGGTTATTGCCATATTGGCTAGGGGTCCATTTCCTTCCATTCTGATAATTTGGTCTGAATTCAGCTTTTCGTTTGCCATAGCAAAATCCCCATGCCCACTTGGCAAGACAACTTCGTATCGTGGTGTTTTAAGTGTCTGATGCCCATCTCCCTTCCTATGGCAGTCACAGTGCTTTTTCCACCTTACAAGAATTTTCCCTTTTTCTTTTCTTTCTATTCAAGAAGATGCCCCTTCTGATTTTGTCTAATCTTTTCTCCCGTTTTGCTGAAATTGTGAGTGAAGTAGGCAGTGGTCCAGAATGGTACTCAACTGCCTGTTTATCTAAGTCAGCCTGTCTAGTTAATGCATCCTTCGGGTAGTTAAGATTCTTTCAGATTTTTTACCACTCTACACCATACACTTTGCTTTTATGTTTTGCTCCTAATGGTATGCCTGATGTTGGTTATGTACCAATCTTAAATCCTGGTATCCATGCGAGCTGTTGAATATTTGTGATGTTCCTCATAGATGAAAAGCTACACTTTTCGAAATCGACATGCAATTTGCAGGCTACTTCAAAGGCCAATAAGACTACTCTAATATTGTTTAACTGATCATCCTTGTCTTCACGTGAAAACAGTGTGTCATCTGCAAAGTGGATGCTGGAAAGACCTTTGCAGTCTCTTATTAATACTATCAAGCTTCCGTGATAGTATTGCAGTCCTGCGACAAAAGCATTCTGTGAATAATGAAGCTTGGCATAATACCTTTGCAGTCTCTTATTAATACTATCAAGCTTATTGGTTTAAAGACCTTTAGTTCCAAAGCCCCACTTTACTTGGGATCAGAGAAATAAAAGCACTTAAACTTCTTTCAAAATTTCTTCTCCTTATATTGTTTCTGAAACATCTTTCAATGTTCCAGCATTTATGTAAAATACGAACACCAATCTGAATCTATCAGGGCTAGGGGCTTCTAGATCGCACTGGTCTCTCCACTTCACAAAAGTGAAACTCCATATCCTGTCCTTCTTTGTGATATTACTGATTCCTAATCCCGTATCTTACAACATTATCTTTGTTGAATTGTGTGACTAACTAAAAGCTTACGCGTTTTATTACTCTATTATATCTTCAGCACGCCCCCATCACGTACGGGTTTGATTCTTTTATATGAGCCAAGCACGTAAAAATTCTTCGTAATAATGGATGGGGATGAGATTCGAACCCAGGACCTCTGCCTGTTCTGCTACCAGGCTGAAGTGTGTGACTATCGCATCTAGAAGGTTAAGCTGTTAAGAGAGCACATTTTTAATTACTTAATTGTATCTTCAACAATCTCCATTCCTTTCAGCAATGGGGGAGTTTGCAGTGTTCTATGAATATTATTCATTGAGTATGTAATAGAGTATCAGCCAGATTCAGGTGTTTCATGACCCACATCATGACATATTGAATGAACCGAAGCTATTGCTGGTTTCAACAATTCAATTGAGTTGAATAAACTTCAGGCATTGTGCTTATTAATGAAGAAAATTTTCTTCTGATAAGTAATAATTGCTACATTGTGGCTTAGTTCTGTCTATGTATTATCATTTATTGCAGGCAGTCCTTTCTGGAAGTTGGTGCTGAAGCAATTTGATGATTTGCTGGTTAAGATTCTAATTGCAGCTGCTTTTATTTCCTTTTCTTTGGCACTGGCTAATGGAGAGACGGTCTTATCAGCCATCATTGAACCTTCTGTAAGCTAACTTGACTACTCTTTCTTATTATCATTAGGGCACGGAGCAGGAGTACAATTTGGTGGAATTTTTCTTCCACCAAACATAAATGTCTAATGAATAAACTAACAATAGTGTGTCATACTGCTAGTAGAATGAAACGATGTTACCAAATTTAAACTACTTATGAACATTTTAATGTATACTTTTTCATCAAACTTAAGCTACTTATGAACATTTTAATGTATGCTTTTTCATCCTTGTTAGCTTCATGATTTTAGCACATGATGCACTTTTTGCTTATAGTATGAAGCATCATTTTTTGATTATCTAATAGTAGCAAGGAAAAAGTATGAATAGGAAGATACTACGTGGCAAAAATAGCTGAGAAGTAATAATTCAATATGTTACAGCGAACATGTTCTCTGTGTGATATCGATTAATCTAAAGAAAGTGTGTTACAAAGTGCGTAGAAAAGTCTTTTGGGGGGTTAATTTTGAAGAACAAAATTCGTTTCATTTTTGCAGTAATCTTCCTTTTACCATAATCACAAGTTATGTTTATAGGTTATCTTGATGATATTGGCTGCAAATGCAGCGGTCGGTGTGATTACAGAAACAAATGCAGAAAAGGCTCTTGAGGTGAGATATCCAGTTTAGTGTAAAAGTAGTTACATTGCTGTGTTAGCATCCAATTCCTTTAAGTTATTCTTTTGATTTCGGTCTCCTTTTACTACGTTGAATTCTCTATCTTCTTGATCACCATGTGTGCTCTTTCTTGTCTATTCTGTCTTTTTGTCTTCTTTTCTTTTCCAGATCATTTTTCACAAGAGAGGATGCATCAAGTTAATTTAGAAACTAGCTGTTCCATGTGCTTAACATCTTATTTCATTTGTAGAGAGGATTGGGCCTCTTTTGTTGAGAACCATATTTTGGTGTAGGTTCTCTTCTTTTTGTCTTACGACTTGTATACAGGTCTTCCCCCAATTGTTAATAAAATTATGTACCTTATCAAAAAAAGGAACATCTTATTTCATTTCCTGCGTCAGTAATTTCAATTCTTATTATATAAGACAGGATAAGCATCACATCCTCATGTTACTACAAACCGTCATGTCTCATCCAAACGCGATCCTACTGGTCCTAGGTACACAATTTGGTGTGTGTACTGTAGTATTTTCCTTTTCATGGTTTTGTTCCAGTGATAAATTGTTTATGGGAATTGATAGAGAATGCTTCACTTGTCCCTGATCGGTTGTGTAAGGTTTCCGAAGGGGTTTAAATAATCCTGGGATATTCTACCCATTACATTAAGGTTTTGGGTTGAATGATCAGATTCTTTCACATGGTATCAGAGCCAAACTTTGGTGAGCCTGTTTGTACAACTACTTCCTTCACTCATGTTCTATCGCTTTGTGCTTCTCTCTCAACCTAACCCATGAAGTTGCTCTGGACTTCTCTCTCTCCCAAATCAGCTCGTCAAACCAGTGACATTGCTCCAAGCCTCCTTTTGTTGAGTCTAAATATGTCTCCTACTCTAGGACCACTCTTGTTGAGCTTCTTCTCTCTCTGCTTCAAAAGAGATAAGGTAAAAAAAAATTCAAATCCACGTGTAAACCCTAGAATTGGGTGACACATGCCGACATGCGGGAGGGTGTCCGAGAGTACTACGCTTGTCCCTCATTGGTTATGCAAGGGTTTCCAAAGGAGTTTAAATGGTCCTGGGCTACTCCACCCATTGCCATAAGGTTTTTGGTTGGATGCTCAGATTCTTTCACAAGAATAATATAGCAAATTGTGCATTAAATCTTTATGGTTTGTATTCTCTTAAGATCTATAGAATAACTAGTACCTTGTTTTTGTTTTAGCTTCTGTAGACAGTAAAAGGTCGTTTGGTTCACATACTAGTTATGCAGGATTATAAAGCAGTGTGCTTATGTGGTGATTAATAGTTAAGGGATTGTTATACGGTGATAAATAATGAAGGGATTATTACACAAGAATTAATTGCTTTAAAGGGCATTTTCGCCTTTAGATAGTTTAACGCCCATGTCACTAATACACACATCTTATTCTACATACTATCCCCCACAAAATAATACATAGATTCCCGCCTAACATAATGCAGGTATTGTTTAATACAGCCAACCAAATGCTGCATTAAGTATGTGGCGATTATTTTTCCTCATGCAGCCAGCCAACTGCTAATTGAGTTATGCTTCGATTATGTTTTCTTAGTGGCCAACCAAACACTGTATTAGTTTACGCAGGGATTATTTATGCCCATACAATCAACCAAACGACTCCTAAGTTGTTTGGGATGCTTTTTATTGTTACAGTTTTTTTCACACCGTTAAACTTTTTTCGTTTAAACGAAAAGTTTTAGATTTGGTTTATGTGATTTATTGTTGTTGTAGTTGTTGTTGTTAAACTTTTCGTTTATGTGATGTTATAGATTTGCACATTATGGTAAAGCGCCTGACCATTATTCTCTTGTCTAGATCTTATCAAAATTTCTGCTGCTGCTGATCTTCACCTTCTTTTTGTGAAAATTTCGAACAGTTAAAGTTTTGATTTAGCGCTATCCATTTGGGTAGCGTTTACCTGTTATTATTTAGCTGTAATCTCTAAGTTTCTAATCCATTTTTCTACCTGTTCTTGGCATATACCTTTTAAATTGTTGATTTCTGTTCTCTCCCTGTTAACCCCTGGCAGTAACAACCTCTTTCCATTTAGCAAAAAATCCACTGTTCATGGTCATACTAGCAACTTTTGTTTTACAAACTATCCCAAAATGGAGAAATACATGCTAAATGGTTTTTGGTTGTGCTCATTGTTATTCTGATTGAGCTACATAAATATGCTTATGATATACGATGTACGAACTAGATATTCCTAATTAACAAAAAGAAAAAGATAAGGTGCAAACTAATCTAGTCATTTTAAACTGTCATGGTATCACGATGTCCCTTGATCATTAGTGTTTGGCATTTTGACTATCTATATTTACATGGAGGAAAATTATGATTTTCATAAAATGTATCATTTTTTTGTAGTTGTTATGATCTGTCTTGTCCATCGTTTGCTCTTGAAATATTTAACTCACAAGTTGTTTCCTAATTGCAGGAATTACGTGCATACCAAGCTGACATTGCCACTGTCCTGCGCAATGGTAATTTGACCTTCTCCGAGTGTTGAATGCTCTTATCAACTGGTGAAAGTTATTTTTTTGTCACTAGTGCTTATGGATATTACTTTAAGCCTCTAATCTGATCTTGTTCATTGTGTCTCTTTCTTTTGGCTTACATATTTTATTCTTAATGGGTGTAAGCTGCATTTATGTAAGACAAAATTCAATCGCATATAATAACTGGAAGTGAAGATTGGTACTCAAGTCATCCCTAAAAGGGGTAGTTTCAAGTATCTTGGGTCTATTATTCAAGGCAACAGGGAGATCGACGAGGATGTTACTCATCGTATTTGGAGCGGAGTGGATGAGATGGAGGCTAGCCTCGGGGGTTTTGTGTGATAAGAATGTGCCACGTGGACTTAAGGGCAAGTTCTACAGAGTAGTGGTTAGACCGAATATGTTGTATGGGGTTGAGTGTTGGCTCGTTAAGAAGTTCCATGTCCAAAAAATGAAAGTAGCTGAAATGAGGATGTTGAGAAGGATGTGTGGGCATACCAGAAATGATAGGATTAGGAATGAAGTTATTAGGGACAAGGTAGGAATGGCATTTGTGGAGGATAAGTTGCAAGAATCAAGGTTGAGATGGTTTGGGCATGTGAAGAAGAGAGATATAGATGCTCCGATCAGGAGATGTGAGGGTTTGTCCATGGCGGGTCTGAGGAAGGGAAGGGTTAGGCCGAAGAAATATTTGGGAGAGGTAATTAGGCAGGACATGTCGTTGCTTCAGCTTACCTATCGTGTGGAGGTCGAGGATTAGGGTTGTAGGTTGACTGATAGTAGTGTGTTCCTCCTAAGCTTACCAGTAGTACTAGGATTATTTTTGTATTATCTTATCATGGTTCTTTATTATTACATGCTGTGTCATTCGCGCTCGTTACCATATCATATTGTTGTTATTATTGTTTGCTACTTGGCTGCTTTATCTTATCTCCCCTGTTCCCTGAGACGAGGGTCTATCGGAAACAACCTCTACCTTTATAAGGTAGGGGTAAAGTCTGCGTACACATTATCCTCCTCATACCCCATTTATGGGATTACACTAGGTTTGTTGTTGTTGTTGGTGCTCGATTACCTGTATCCTTATTGTGCTTTATATTTTGGTATTATGATCTTTGATTTTGAAGCATGTGCCACAGAGTCTTTATTTTTGTTGCCAACATTCGTGATTCTGTATCTTTTTATTAGGTGAAATCCACATTTTGACTTTATTGTGAGTAACAATTTATAGATGTGCTAATACGCAACTTATTTAGGCTGTCCAAAGCTTTTCACTGTCTCTTTTGTATTAGTTTATGTCAAGGATTAGACTGCAAGCTCAAATAATTTTTCATCATTAGAGAAATTGAGAAAGAAATTTAGATAACAGCCTGTCATTGGTAGGAGTTCTGACTCAAAGTTGATTAGAAGGTCCTGGGCAAAAGTGAGACTGCCTTTGCCCAAAAAGAAGAAAAACAGAAAAAGGAAAAATAAAAATCGACAAAAGCTGTATGTTATTATGACGACAATGTTGAGGTTAGGCGCGTGAATGACAGATTGATGGCGATAAAGTTAGTAGTTGGAGGGAGCACTCTGAATGTTATTAGCGCTTAAGCGGCGCAAGCGGGCCTGGACTGGGAGGTTAAAAGGCGCTTCTAGGAGGGGTAGGATGAGGTGGTGCGGCGTACTCCGCCTACGGAGAAGTTGTTTAAAGGAGGGGATTTCAATTGTCATATTAGGTCGTCTGCTTGGGGCTATGGCGAGGTGCACGATGGCTTCGGCTTGGGGGATAGGAACTTAGGAGGTGCTTCACTGTTGGATTTCGCTAGCGCTTTTGATTTGGTGATTGCGAACTCCTATTTTCCGAAGAGGGAGGAGCAATTGATTACTTTTCGGAGTATGGTGGCTAAGACTCAGATTGATTATCTCCTCCTTAGGAGGTGTGATAGGGGGTTTTGCGAGGATTGTAAGGTGATCCCGATTGAGAACCTCGCGACTCAACATAGGCTCCTGGTGATGGATGTTGGTATCTTGATAAAGAGGAAGAAAAGGTTCGTACGGGGTCAACCGAGGATCAGGTAGGGGGTTTTGACTAAGGATAATGTGCAGGAGTTGAAGGGGCTGCTGACGGCTATGGCAGCCTGGAAGAGTGGTGGGATGCTAGCGCTATGTGGACGGCGACGGCAGATTGTATAAGGGAGGCGGTGAGAGAGGTGTTAGGGGTCTCGAAGGGTTACTCTGGCGGGCACCGAGGCAACTGGTGGTGGAATGACGTGGTCCAAGGTAAAGTGGAAGCAAAGAAAGCGGCGTACCTTAAGTTAGTGGAGAGCACCGACGAGGAGCAGAGGAGAGCGAAAAGAGTAAGATATAAGGAAGCTAGGAAGGAGGCGAAATTAGCGATCATGGAGGCTAAGACTGCTGCGTTTGGTCGGTTATATGAGGAGTTGGGG
>MCJB01048876.1:50897-61739 GCA_002018475.1 Nicotiana obtusifolia
GTGGGGGGGGGGGGAGGTGGGGATAAGAAGTTATTTTGGCTGGCTAAAGCGAGAGAGAGGAAGGCCTATAACCTGGATCAAGTGAGGTGCATCAAAGACGAGGCAGGTAGAGTATTAATGGAAGAGACCTAGATTAAGCAAAGATGGCAGACGTGCTTTCATAAACTTCTGAATGAAGAGGTGGACGGTAACATCGTGCTGGGGGAATTGGGGTACTTTGAGAGTCACCGAGACTTTAGGTACTGTAGGCGTATTAAGGTTGAGGAGGTCGTGGGAGCTATGCATAAGATGAGTCGGGGCAAAGCGACTGGACCAGATAAGATTCTAGTAGAATTTTGGAGGTATGTGGGTAGAGCAGGCTTGGAGTGGCTGACTAGGGTGGTTAATGTTATTTCAGGACGAAGAGGATGCCAGATGAGTGGAGATGGGGTACGATGGTTCCGCTGTACAAGAACAAAGGTGATATCCAGAATTGTAACAACTATAGGGGCATCAAGCTACTAAGTCATACCATGAAAGTTTGAGAGGGCGGTATTGATATCAGAAAACTAGTTCGGGTTCGTGTCGGGCCGTTATTACGGTAGCTATCCACCTTATCAGGAGGTTGTTGGAACAGTACAGGGATAGGAAGAGGGATTTGCACATGGTGTTTATTGACCTAGAGAAGGCGTATAACAAGGTCCTTAGGGACGTGCTTTGGAGATGCCTAGAGGTGAAAGGTGTGCCGATAGCGTACATTAGAGCGATAAATGATATGTATGATGGAGCTAAGACTCGGATTAGGACTGTGATAGGTGACTCTGAGCTTTTTCTGGTGGTTTTGGGGTTACACCAAGGATCTTCGCTCAGCCTGTTCTTATTTTCCCTAGCGATGGATGCCCTAACACACCATATTCAAGGGGAGGTGCCATGGTGTATGTTGTTCGCTGATGATATAGATCTGATTGATGAGACGCGAGGCGGCGTTAATGAGACTGGAGGTATGGAGGCAGGTCCTGGAGTCCAAAGGTTTCAAGTTGATTAGGACTAAGACGGAATATCTGGAGTGTAAATTCAACGGCGTGACTGGGGAAGCGAATGTGGTAGTGAGACTCGACTCACAAGTTATCCCCAAGAGAGAAAGTTTCAAGTACCTAGGATCAATTATCCAGGGAGATGGGGAGATCGACGAGGATGTCACGCACCGTATTGGGGTGGGGTGGATGAAATGGCGGTTAGCGTCTAGAGTCCTGTCACAAGAATGTGTCACCGAGACTTAAATGTAAGTTCTATAAAGCGGTAGGTTGACCGGCCATGTTGTATGGGGCTGAGTGTTGGACAGTCAAGAATTCACATATCAGAAGATGAAAGTAGCCGAAATGAGGATGTTGAGATGGATGTGCGCGCACACTATGCTGGATAAGATTAGGAATGAAGATATTTGGGAGAGAGTGGGCGTTGCTCCCATGGACGACAAGATGCGGGAAGCGAGGTTTAGATGGTTTGGGCACGTGCGGAGGAGAAGCCTAGATGTCCCGGTTAGGAGGTGTGAGCGGTTGGCTTTGGCAGGTACAAGAAGAGGTAGAAGTATTGGAGCGAGGTGATTAGACAGGACATGACGCGACTTTAGATTTCTGAGGACCTGGCTCTTGATAGGTCGAGTATTAGGGTTGTAGGCTAGGGGGTAGTCGAGCGTTTTTCCTCTTTGTACCGGTTAGTCTGATGGAGTTGTGTCTAGGACTGCTAGCGGTTTATGTTGTTATAACACTATTTTTTTCGTTTTGCTCAGTATTGTATTATTGCCCTTCCACTTATTTGCTGTCTCTTACAATGCTGATATTATTTTTCTGGTTTCGTGTGTTGTTACAGATCTATTCTTTTGTTTTTTTCTAATATTATTGTCTCTTCTATTGAGCCGAGGGTCTCCCTGAAGCAGTCTCTTAACCCCTCCGGGGTAGGGGTAAAGTCTGCGTACACTCTACCCTCCTCATGCCCCACTAGTGGGATCCTACAAGGTTGTTGTTGTTGTAATGTTGCCTTGCTTTGTGACTTCATTGATCTCCATATGAAATCTATACGTCATCCTGGAATCCACTCTAGTATATAGAGACATGGAATTGTGAAATTTCTTTCCTACTGCCGATAAAACCTTGGAAGATTTTATCACTTTCAGTCATTTCCTTTTTATGTCCTTGGTATGACTATTAGCATTTTCAACATATCCTGCTCAAATATCTTGTGAAATTGATCTGTCAGGTTGTTTCTCCATATTACCTGCAACGGACCTTGTCCCTGGAGATATTGTAGAAGTGAGTGGTATGTTAAGTCTTTTAGCTTTATCAACTGGAAAATTGTATTAACATTGTTATACTCATTCTCTTTTTATTTTGTACTAAACTTTTCTTTTTGACCTTTCCATGAAATGTGAAGTTGGGTGTAAAATTCCAGCTGATATGAGAATGATTGAGATTTTGAGTGATCACTTACGTGTTGATCAGGCAATTTTGACAGGTACACTTGTCCTTATAGATGATAATTTTCTTCAATTTTCCTTGTAGATTAATGAAACTTGACCTTCCATTACCATTTGTTTGTCAGGAATGCATGAAAACACATCATATAAAGAATTCACAAATAATGTGAATATAGTGAACTCTTTAACAATTAATAATCTTGGGAGGCTAGAATTTTGCTTATTTGTTTATTATAACGTTCCCAAATGTACCTGCATAAATAAGAAAAGGATGATCAATGATAATTTCATCACAAACAACTTATATTTTATAGGAATTGTATATTTCTAAGACCTTATGCTACAAAATCGACATTGAAGTGATCAAAATAACAAATTATTTAGTGTTATTGACATTAATCTAAATTAATTACATAGCTGTTAATACTAAATTGATTACGGTCATAACTAAATTATAAAAGATGTAAGCAAATTTTCTTAAAAATTATCAGTTATGAGTTATGAACTATTAGGGCTAGAAATACTAATTATACAACAACAACAATAACAAACCTAGTGAATTCCCACAAGTGGGGTCTGGGGAGGTGGTGTGTACACAGACCTTACCCCTACCCGGGGAGAGCAGAGAGGCTATTTCCAATAGTCTTCTTGGGCTAAAAAAAGATGAAAAGAAGCCTTGGCAACAAGCAGTAACAACAAGAAGATATTACGAAAACCCAAGCAAAAGATAGCAGTCAAAGAGTAGTTAGTAATAGCAATCTAATAATAAAAAGATACTATACTAACACTGAAACCACCGTTACGGGAAACGAAAAGTAAAATGCTTGATTACCTACTAACTTCTACCCTAATTCTCGACCTCCACACCCTCCTATCAAGGATCATGTTCTCCGTAAGCTTAAGCTGTGCCATGTCCTGGCTAATCACCTCTCCCCAATATTTCTTTGACCTACCTGTACCTCTCCTCATACCCACTAAGGCCAACCTCTGACATCTCCTAACTGGGGCATCTATGCTTTTCCTCTTCACATGTCCGAACCATTTTAATTTTTTGTTGAAGGGAGAGAGAAGGGAATGGGGACCCAAGGGTATGGCCTAGTGGTCTATGAAGTTGGAGGAGAACCATGAGGTCCCATAAAAAAACACTAGGTGATTTCGTTTGATTTACCTAAGCCTTGGTAGCCAGAGTTAACTCGACACCTTTGTAGGTAACAAGTACCCGGTAGAATAGTTGACTGCCGTCATAAAGCAAAACTTTATTAATGATGGAGGGTTGCTTACTTTGGAATATTAATTACTATTGTATGGGAAACCTAGTAGTGTATGTTCTTTTCATTTCCAAGAAAAGAATTTACTATTGGAGTGCCAACATCCTCGTAAAAAGGAACTATTAGACTGCAATATGTAAACCCTTCCTTTTAATACTCAGAGTTTGTAGGTGTTATATCTACTAACTAAATGATGCTTCAAGTTTTATGTTCTCAAACTAAACGTTTCACTAATAACATGAGATTTTGACTGGAAAGTAAAAGTGTATCAGTTCTATCAATCACTATACTTTTTTTTTGCTGCTATTGATAGTGTATATAGAAGCTGATTAGAGATCTTCATTGTAGGCTCTTTAAGTGCTTTCCCTGTCTTTTATTTTTCTTATGCCATCTTCTGATGACAGGTGAGAGCTGCTCTGTTGAAAAAGAGCTTGATGCAACAACTGCTACAAATGCAGTATACCAGGACAAGACAAACATCCTCTTTTCTGTAAGTTACTAAAACCAGTCCTGTGGAGTATACTATGTAAAGGGAGCTTAGAGCATGAATTTCTTAAAATGGTACATCATGCTGATGTCATTGACCATGTAATGTGGGAGATGATAATACTGTCATTTGATTTATTCAGCTTGAAGAATGTTTAGCTTTTCATGTTTGATTTAAAAATTAGAAATATTTGCGAGTGAACTTTCTATCGGTTGAAGAAGCGCATCCTTGAATTTGTGGGATGCTAAAGAGTGCTGAGATTTACCTTTTTACTTAAGAGATATATCAAAAGGTCAAAAACTCTTGTAGATATAGAGACCCTGAACAGTTTGCTTATGTAAGATGACTGTAGAAGTCTAATGTCTTTTTTTTGTGGTAAAATGGGAATATTGATGACTTGCTTGGGCTTGGTAAGTTTGCATCTTCTTCACTGGTCACAAGCTCTTCCACTTTTCACCATTTGTAGGTTTTGTGGTATTAACTACTATCTTGAATCTTCTTCCCATTTGTGACTTTTTCTTTTTCTGAAATTATTCTTAATAATTATTGTTATTACTAAAAATCATTGTTAACTTCAAATTAAGTAACTTCTAAATCTATAGTATTTATTTAGAAAGATGAAAGTTTTCACACTTGGAGATTTCTCCTTATCAAAAATAAAAATAAAAAATGAAAATTTGATTCTGGATGAAAGACTGCTCCACCCCAAAAAATCTGGATGATAGGCTGAAAATTGATCAGTTAACCCTCATAAAGTCTTGGGATGAAAGAATAGGTAGACATCATTTAGAACCTGCAACTGAATAAAGATGATGGAAAACAATTAACTTCTGGTTATAATGTCAAAGACATTTCTTTTGTTATATGTAATAACTCTTTCTTCAGAAACTTGTTTTTAGTATGTTGTTTTAGCCATAGCTGGCTGCTTAAAATAGTCTTCGAACATGGCAATGTGATAAATTTCTGTTTTGATGGCCAGGGCACTACAGTGGTAGCTGGAAGGGCAAGAGCTGTTGTTATTGGGGTTGGATCTAATACTGCAATGGGCAGTATACGTGATTCTATGTTGATGACGGAAGATGTGAGCTTTATACGTTGACCCGTACTAACAATACCCTTTGTTTTGGTATAACAGTGATTTGCTGTCTTGTTGTTGCAGGAGGCGACACCATTGAAGAAAAAGTTGGATGAATTTGGTACTTTTTTGGCAAAGGTGTGTATATTTATTTCCTTTCCAGATACAACTTCTGAGATGATTTTGTTATTCCTAGATTTTACCTTGATGTAAAAACCTGTCGATTGAACCCCCTCAACCTCTTGCTTTTTTACTTCTTATGTACAGTTTTGAATAAAAGCCCTGACCCCAGTTGTGCACTATGCATAAATGAGTAGGATTTATTGTCTTAGTTTCATGTTATTTATATGACCTGGTATGATTATTTCTGTTGCTAATTGTGAGAGATGAAACATACAAGGATTGAGAAATGTATTGCTTGATAATTCTCCTAAGGTAGTCTATGTTTAAATAATACATACACTTATTCTAAACTAGGAAAGAAATCAAGGCTACATAATTACAATTAAACTAATATATCCATAGTCGATTCTAACTAATGTACTGAGTATTTTCAACACTTCCTCGCTAGCTGGTGCATACAAGACATATGTACCCAAGCTTGTCACAAAGGTATCTAATTCGATGACCAGTAAAGGACTTGGTAAAAATATCTGTAAACTGATCGTTTCATGTCACAAACTTGTGATAATGTTTCCTGAGAATATCGTCTGACAAGTAACAACTGATCTCTATGTGTTTAGTTCTCTCATGAAACATCGGATTCTACGCAATATGAATAGCAACTTGATTATCTCACACAAGTTCCATCTAACTGATTTGTTCAAACTTCAATTCTTTAAGCAACTGCATGATCTAGACTAGCTTTCAGGTTGCCACAACCATTGCGCGATAGTCTACTTTTTCACTATATCGAGCAACCACACTATGCTTCTTGCTTTTTCAAGACACGACATTACCTCGAACGAGAATTCAATATCTAGAAGTAGACCGTCTATCAAATGGTTATTCTGCCCAATCTGCATCTATATATCCATCAATCTACTCGTGTTCTAGATCATCGAAAAGCAATCATAAGGCTGATTTTATTGAAGAACACATAGAACTACATCCAAATGAATGTTGCTTGGGGAGTCCATAAACTGAATTACTACACTCACTTGAAAGTCAATGTCAGGTTGAGTCACTATGAGGTAATTCAGCTTACCAACCAACCGCCTAGCTTAGCATTCGGATCCATAGGAGTATCAATGGATCTACAATTTGTCTTTTTTGTTCCTCAAGAATATCCATAGCATACTTACATTGTGAGATGACAATTCCTTATTTGGACTGAGCGGTCTTCAATGCCTTGGAAATACTTAATTTGCCTAGATCCATTGTCTGGAAGTGTTGGCAGATCTTCAATTTTCTAATACCATCCTAATCATTGCTCATGATAACTATATCATTAATGTAAACTACCAAATAAATACACAGATGTGGAGCAACATACCAGTAGAATATAGAATGATTAGCTTCACTGCAAGTCATATCAACCTCCTGATATAACCATGTTGAACTTACCAAACCATACTTGAGGAGATTGTTTCAAACCATATAGGGACTGATGCAACTGGTGTACAAGACCACTAGATTCCTCGTGAGTAATAAAATTGAGAGGTTGCTCCATATATACTTCATTCCCAAGATTGCCATAGAGAAAAGCATTCTTGATGTTCAATCGATAAAGAGGCCAATGACGAACAATATGGATAGAAAAAGACGAACAAATGCAATTGTAGCCATGGGAGAATGTATTACTGAATTCTAGTCCAAAAATTTGAGCATTACCTTTGGCCACCAGATGTACCTTAATTCCATCAATTCTGCCAACTGGGCCAACTTTAACTGTATAAACCCATCAACAACAAATAGTAGATTTATGTAGAGGTAAGAACAAGTTTCCAAGTACCACTAGAGTGTAAAGCACGTATCTCAATCATAGCCTATCTCTATTTTAGTTGAAAAGGTGCGAATGAAAATTGCAGACAGTGTAAAGGTGCGAATGAGAACAACAAAGTGAGTTTGTATTTCAACACAAAAAGTCTGGATAATTGATACTTCGAATAATCTTTCAGTAAGAAATTCAAAGTATACCTTGAATAATCATCGATGAACTTATGAAGTAATGGAACCCCAAAGAAGAGCTGGCTCGACTAGGACCTAAACATATGAATGAACTAAAGAGAAAGAAAACTTTGCATGATTATCAAGGCAACGAGGGAAGGAAGCGTGAGTATGCTTACAAGTTGACATGACTCCTATTCTAAGGTAGACAAGTTACAGAAATTAGAAGTAGACCAATGAGGATGTCCTAATTGTCCATGAAGTAACTCAGGAGAGTCGGAAATAAGACAAGCTGTGTTGATCTCGAAAGATTAAGGTTGTAAAGTCCATGTGATTCGTGTCCAGTACCAATCTCTGGCCCTTATACAATCCTGTATAACAACAGAGTTATTGAGAAAAGTAATGGAACTATTAAGAGACCGAGACAGAATGTATATTAGATTAAAGGGGCAACCAAGAAAATAAAGAACTGAGTTTAAAATCAAAGAGGACATAAGGAAGCTTGACCTGCACTAGTTGCCATGGTTTGAGATCCATTGGCTAATGTAATAGCCTGAAGAGATTGAGAATAAGAATTAGAAGTAAAAAGAAATTTATTACCAAAAGTATGATCTGAGGATCCTAAGTTAGTTATCCAAGGCCCAATAATGTCTCCTATGGTTGTATTGGTGGCATAATTTAGCTCCTGTAGATTTTGTCCTAACCTTTCGGATTTTGTCAGCTCTTTAGCTCTTAAGCTTTTTTGTTTCATAGCTGACTCTTTTATTATGTACTCTCCCTCTTATGTACTTCTTGCATCTTCTCATTGCCATCTATAAAATTCCTTTACTTCATAAAAAAGGTCCCAATAATGGAAGATTGAGAAAGTTAAGGTACAAGTTTACCGGTTTGGACAACTGATGTGATTTCTGTAGATGTTTGTGGACATTACCTTCGATAAAGGATGTGGAGGTCGAGAATTAGGGTTGAAGGTTAGTAGGTAGTCGAGAGTTTCCTCTTCCCTTACTATTAGTATTAGTAGCACTCTTGTATTTTCATATTCTTAAATCTTTATTACTTCCTGTTGTTTCGATCACTTCAGTTATCTTATTTTACTGTTGTTGTTCCTCCTCCAATTATCTTATGTAGGGGTAAGGTTTGCATATGAACTGCCCTCCCCGTGGGATTATACTGGGTTAGTTGTTACCATAATTGAACAGATGTTGATAAAAAAATTACTTCAGAAAAAATTTCTTCTTCTTTTTCTCTTCCTTTTTTTCACCTTTGCTTAGCCGAGGGTTTATCGGAAACGATCTCTCTACCTTCACCAGGTAGGAGTAAGGTTGGCGTACACATTATCCTCCCCAGACCCCACTTGTGGGATTATACTGGGTTTGTTGTTATTAACATAATTGAACAAATGTTCATAAAAATATTACTTCAGAAGAAGGTTCAGGAATATCTTATTGCCAAGACAATTTGATGTTCCCTAGACTGGATTAGGAATGAAAAGTCTTCCTCCAGTATGTCAGAGAAGTGATGAAATTGGATACAAAGTCACTGTGCCACCAGAAAATGTAGTTCTGCTAGTTGGATACTGTTGGATACTCATGACAAAATTGTTCAGATTTGAGTTGGATTTAAACAGACAAAATCCAGATTATGCAGAAACTCCATAGTGTAGAAAAAACTGCAGAATCATCACCTGGAAGATGGAAAATTCCCTGGAAAATAACTGGCGCGTAAATAGATTTCTCTGGAAAATTCCTTCTCTGACTGGTGCGTGGGACCAAGTGAGAGTTCCTTTCCCGACGGGATTGCTGGGTGTTGCTTGCTGGACGATGCATGACCTGGTGATGATGCTGGTTTATCGCCTTATGCACAACACCCTCGAAATTAGAGAATAACTAAAGCAACAATAATGATCTCCAGACAATTGCACGACGCCTATTTTTCTTTCTTCCGGAGGTTGTGCAACGACTATTTCCTAACCTTGCTCTAATACTATGTGAAAAGTGAAACATATACGGGAGACAGAATGTTGCGTGATAATTCTCCTAAGCTAGTGGATGTTTAAACAAATATTCCCTGATTGATTCTAATTAATATACACAAATTTTCACCCAATATTCTCAACAGTCATACTGCTAAGTTACAAATTAATCAGGATCAAACCTGCATTTTAAACATATGCCCTACCCTCATAGCTTCAGAAGGAAAAGGGATGAAGGAAGAGAAAATATTATAAAAGGAAGAAGAGTGATTGAGTAATGAAGTGGAACCTGCAATAGCTCTTTAAGGGAGTGAATGTGCCCTATTTGTCTTATTCCATAATATCTTCTCCAATAAACATGAACTTGCTCTACTGCTAAATGGGGTAAAGCAAACATATAATTAGGAAATGATTTATTACCTATCTAATAGTTCTTTAAATTTCATTAACCACCTGATAATACCTAGAAACTTATTTGTTTATCCACATTTTTCACTAATCTTTGATATGTTACTGAAGCTGTGCTTTTGTTATTTTAGATCATTGCAGGTATATGTGTACTAGTTTGGGTGGTAAACATTGGGCATTTTAGTGATGCTGCCCATGGTGGCTTCTTGCGAGGTGCAATACATTACTTTAAGGTATAGGATTCTCATCAATAGCATTTCTAATCAGTTTGTGCCTAAATATTGTAAGTTCACAAGTGGCCATTTTAATGTTAAAGTACTGCTACAATAAAGCTTTATGAGTTGGATAGTAGATCTTACCCACCTTATTTATTAGTACAGAGGTTTTTCGAGATGACTGGTTTGTTTCGGTATTAGTGTTTGTACCTGACTGATCTTGTCTCTATTAGTTATTGTACACTAAGTTGCTCGCACTCTTCACTACCGGTGCCGCACCCGTATCGACAGGACTTGGGTGTGAGTGCGGGATCCATACTGGATCTGGTCAACCAATTTTTGGTACTAATACATTGGCTTTTGAAATAAAAACAAAAACTAGGGTGAAATTGAAGAAAATGGAATATCTTGTATATAGAAATTTCTATGTTAGTCCTTTTCCTTTTATCTCCTTCTTGGATTCTCATCTTGATCAATATTTTCTCTTTCTCGTAGACCTTGTAAGTTTTTCACATAATTTCTCATAATTTAGACATATTTTAATTACTCTTTTTCTAAACATTTAAATTATTTTTAGCCGAATCCCATCTATACCTGGATCCATACCCCCAAATCTTAATATTCAGATCATGAAGGATCTGACCTCTGGATCCGCACCCGAGTACGAGCAACTTCGATTTTACATGTATCAATGTCTTGGCATATGTCATTATGTAGGAATTAACGTATTGCTCCTGCTTTAGAGCATTATTAACATTATTTTCAAAAGTGTTTCTGGGTAAGTCTCAAGGCAAGCCTTGGGCCGATGGGGGGTTAAAGATATGCATTGAGGTGGCCTATGAGGGAGCCGGGGGTG
>MCJB01048876.1:61780-112655 GCA_002018475.1 Nicotiana obtusifolia
GGGGGGGGGGGGGGGGGTATCGTGGGGCTTAAATCCCAACCTTCCAGGCATTCACTTAGTTGTAAGTCTCAACCTTCCAGGCGTTCGGGCTTATTGTTAAGAGCTGATGCAGATTAAGAGTGATGTACATATTGAGGGATCGACTAGCATTACAAAGATGAAGAATGGAAGCTGTAGATATTAGAGATAAAACCAACATTATGGGATGCTTTTTCTGACCTTTAAATCAGAGAATATGATCCTGGGTTTCTCCAAATCTTTATTGAAACTTTGTCCATCTTTTTTTCTTTGAGTAGTTAAATTTAAGACCAATGACCAAATTATAATGTCCATTTTTTTGGTCATGGCCTTCATCCGTTTGTCTTATATTTTTCTGTTGATAACGGTTGTCCACAGTTTCCGTACTTTGGTTAATCCATTGGCTATCTACTAGGCCCTACTGACATAGGTACTAGGTAACTCTATCTACCAAAGCTTAGGCAGGTAGGAAGAATTCACCTAGTATCAAAGTCACTCCCGCTCTTCCATCACAAGGACATACCATGTGGGCATTTGGATTATAATAGTGTATCTGACAGCAATAAACTACATATCCTGCTGTGATGTCTAACCAAATTTACTTTCCTCTGTTTCAAGGAATGCTGTTTAGGTCTAAGACTTTCATGTTTTTTAAGCATAAGTCAGTTCCAGCTCTCTCTTGATTGATTTCTTTCAGTTATCCTTCACATTAACTCAAACTAAATACCCTTCTTGTTGAGATGAAATCTGTATGTGGTACTTGAGCTGGCTCAAGCATGAAAAAGAGGAGCTTGGTCAAACCAACACCAAGTTGAGCCAGTAGTTCACATGCCGATCCATTTAATTTATACCCCTATCACAAAGCTATTAAACAATTCATAGGAAACTTTAAAGTAACAGATGATGCTTAGATTACATGATTCGTGAGTTTGAACAATTATTTTCATTATGAGTGATACTTTCATGGGATTATTTGTTTGTTTGATATAATGGGCATCTTATGTTTGTTATCCATTTTCCAGTAAGTCCTTTTTTGTCCTTGGCTTCTTACATGGACTGATTTGGTTTTTGACCGTATAACTGACAACGAGTATTTCTGTCTTCCCTGTTTAGATTGCAGTTGCCCTGGCTGTTGCAGCAATCCCTGAAGGGCTTCCTGCTGTTGTTACAACGTGAGTATGTGAAACCATGTTCTTTGAATTTCTCATCTCCGTCCTCTTTTTCTAATAACTTTAGCATTGCCCATGATACTAGTAGAAGATGAACAACAGTAATTTATCAATTTAGTTAGAAGGTTAACTAACATATAAATGTTAAAAATAACGTAGTACTGAAAAATTAAATGAAAAGGAATCCTTTTTGTTCTTTTTATTATTGAGTTTGTTACCAAATCTTCAGTTTGTTCCTTCAACACTGGGTATTGATGTTTTTATTTTGAAAACTAAAAGTAATACTACGAGCTAGTTTCTTAAGCATGATAAGAAAAATGAGAGTATCCCGACATATTTCTTTCTGTGATGATTAGTGGAAGATGATAATGTCCCTTTATGTTTCTTTATGTGATAAATTGGAAGTGGTTTAAATAAGAGTTTACACAAGAAAATAGATTTTGCTCTTGTTGCGGTTTTCTTTAGGAGAACTTTTTGTTTGCTTAATTTTTCTATTATATCCAGGCCATTACTTTTTGTTTAAATATTTCACCTAATCATGCTTCACTTCCTATTTGAGTTTCAATCTGGTGGAAGACTTTAATTTGCTAGTGTATTTTTTTGTTGTGCCTATCTCGAACCTCGTAATGCATGCACTGAAAAGAGTATTTATCTATTAGAATATTTTCTTTTTTAATTTCAAGATAATATATTAAGTAGTTGAGTAGGACTGGAGGTTTGGAGATAGACCTTGGAGTCTAAAGGTTTCAAGTTGAGTAGGACAAGGCCGAGTACTTTGAGTGCAAGTTCAGTGACGAAACTGATGGTGCAGGCGTGGACGTGAGGCTTGATACACAAGTCATCCCTAAGAGAGTTAGTTTCAAGTACCTTGGGTCTATCATCTAAGGAAATTGGGAGATTGATGAGGATGTTACTCATCGTATTGGAGCGGGGTGGATGAAATGGAGACTCACATCCTGTGTTTTATGTGATAAGAATGTACCACCTAAACTTAAGGGTAAGTTTTACGGAGTGGTTGTTAGACCTACCATGTTGTACGGAGCAGAGTGTTGGCCAGTCAAGAACTCTCATGTCCAGAAGATGAAAGTAGCAGAAATGAGGATGTTGAGATGGATGTGTGGACATACCAGGATTGATAAGATTAGAAATCAAGATACTCAGGACAGGGTAGAAGTAGCCTCGGTGGAGGACTAGATGCGGGAAGCGAGACTTAGGTGGTTTGGGCATGCGAAGAGGAGAAGCACAAGTGCCCCATTGAGGAGGTGTGAGAGGTTGGCCTCGGTTGGTCTGAAGAGGGGTAGAGGTAAGCTAAAGAAGTACTAGGGAGGTAATAAGGCTGGACTTGGCGTTGCTTTAGCTCCCTGAGGACATAACCCTTGATAGGAAGGTATGGAGGTCGAGAATTAGGGTAGAAGGTTAGTAAGCATTCGTGTGTGTCTTCCCATACCGGTAGTATTAGTAGTTAGCTTATAGATTTTTGAGAAGAAAAAAAGGCTTCTTGTATTTCCGTGTATTTGTTACATTCCTAAGCAAAGGTATTTATACACTAAGGGTGTGTTTGGTATGATGGAAAACATTTTCCGAAAAATATTTTCCCATTTTCACTCTATGGTTGCACAAAATAGTTTGGAAAATATTTTCCTAGATATCACATTTTCCTGAAATTGGAGGAAAATAACTTCCCTAGAAAAAGTTAGAAAAACATTTTCCAAAAACTCCACCTACCCTCACATCTAACCCCAAGCCCCTTTCTCTTCTCTCCCCTAACCCATATCTCCCACCCCTTCTCTCCAAAAAGGCTTTTTATTCAGATTTTAGTTTTTTTTCTTTTCCGTCACCACCCACCCTGCTAAACCCTCCCCCCTCGGCAAAAAATATTTTTTTTATAAATATATTCTGTTTTGGGTTTTTCATTTTTCAGTTTACAAGTTCGAAATTTTACGAGTTCCAAAGTTATGAGCTCGGAGGTTTAGGTGTTTGGAAGTTTGCGGGTTTAGAAATTTTAGAGTTTACGGGTTTGAAAGTTTAGCGGTTCGGAAGTTTGTTAGTTCGAAAGTTTATGGCTATTGTATCTAAATTATTTATGAATACTCTTGAGAAGTTATTTTCCTTAATTTGCGTACTAAACATCGGAAAATGAGTAAGATTACTACTTATTTTTCAAAAAAATATTTTCTTGGAAAATATTTTCCACGGAAAACATTTTCCGTTATACCAAACGCACCCTAAGTCCTGTGACTATTTTAGGAAGGAAAATAAATTACAATCAATTTACAATCAATCAGAATAAAATCAAATCTCACTTAGAATCAAATCTTTTTCAATCAGAATCAAATCTTTCCTAATAATTAAGTCAAACAACACTCCCGCTCAAGTTGGTGCAAAGATGTCGCACATGCCCAACTTGCAAACAAGTGTATGAAAAGTCCGTTTGTTAAGACCTTAGGTAAACACATCAGCTAACTGTTTTTCCGATGGCACATGAAACAAACTCAAGACACCAGTTGTAATTTTTTCCTTCAGGAAGTGTCGATCAGTTTCCACATGCTTTGTTCGGTCATGCTGGGCTAGATTATGAGCTATACTGATGGCAGCCTTATTGTCACAGTACAAGGAAAGTTTTTCTTTTTCCGACAGTCTCAATTCCTCTAGTAGCTTTTGTTGCCAAAGCAGTTCGCAAACTCCCTAGGCTATAGCTCTATATTCTGCTTCCGCACTTGATTTAGCAACTACACTTTGCTTTTTGCTTCTCCAAGTAACTAAGTTTCCTCATACGAGCGTACAGTAACCGGATGTAGATCTTCTGTCATCCAGAGATCCAGCCCAATTCGCGTTTGTAAAGGCTTTTATTGGGAGGTGATCATGTTTGGAGAAAAGTAGACCTTTCCTAGGAGCAGACTGTAGATACTGCAAAATGTGAAAGGCAACTTGCATATGAGGATCTCGGGGATCATGCATGAACTGACTCACCAGGCTAACTGAATAGGCTATGTCTGGTCTAGTGTGGGAGAGATAAATGAGTCTTCCAACCAACCTCTGATATCTCTCCTTATCAACTGACGCTCCAACTCCGGTTTGTAACTTGTGATTGCTTTCAACGGGCAATTCAGCGGGGCTACAACTTGTCATACCAGTTTCTTTCAAGAGATCCAGAATATACTTCCTTCGAGAAATAAAGATTCCTCTTTTTGATCTAGCAACCTCAATTCCCAAGAAGTACTGCAATTCTCCTAGATCCTTAATCTCAAATTCATGTGCCAACAACTTCTTCAATCGGGCCATCTCCTCTTTGTCATCTCCTGTCATTGCTATGTCATCAACATAAACTATGAGAAGAGTGAGTTTACTCGTATGATGTCTTATGAAGAGGGTGTGACCATCATTGCTTTGTTGGTAACCAAAGGAGATCATTGCTTTGCAGAATCTGTCAAACCAAGCTCTGGGGGTTGCTTCAGTTCGTACAAGGCTTTCTTCAACCTGTATATCGTTCCTTGGCTTTGTGCAGTATCAAATCCAGGAGGAATCTCTATATACACCTCTTCTTCTAAGTCACCATGAAAAAATGCATTCTTCACATCAAACTGTTGCAAGTCCCAATCAAGATTAGCTGCACAAGACAACAACAGGGGCAAATGTTTCATGATAATCCACTCCATAAGTTTGAGTGAATCCCTTAATCACCAATTTTGCTTTGAATCTTTCAATCGAGCCGTCAGCTTTGTGCTTCACAGTGAAGACCCATTTGCAGCCAATCAACTTCTTGTCTGGTGTTGAAGTGACAAGTTCCCAAGTCTCATTTTTTTTACAAGGCCTTCATTTCTTCAATCATAGCTTGCTTTCATTTAGGATTTACAAAAGCTTCCCTCCAATTCTAGGGAATAGACACTGAAGAAATAGACAAGGCAAAGGCTCTATAGGAGGGAGACAGACAATTATATGAGTCAAATTAGATAAAGGGTGTTTGGTGGTGCAAGATCTGAGTCCTTTTCTGTGAGCAATATGTTCATCTAACTCATTAGGAAATGTAGATAACTCACTAGTAGAAGAAGGTTCAGCTTCGGTAGATTGCATGATGGCTTCTTCTGCTCTATTTTTCCTTGAGTAAGTTTTCAAATCAGGCCTATCCAAATGCCCAATAGTCTCCCCCTGAATTCTTTCTCCAATTTCACTAGGTAGTGGAACTAGGTAGAATCACCTCTTCCCCCTTACTGCTCTCCCCCTGAAGAGGTGATGAGGTAATACTGAAATAGGGCTCAGATTCTCGAAAGTAACATCCATGCTAACAAATGATCTCCTAGAGGGAGGATGATAACATTTGTAACCTTTCTGTGTTAGAGAATACCCAATGAAAATACACTTTATATCTCTAGGATCAAGTTTCCCAGAATTTCTAGGGTGAACAAAGCAAACACACCCAAACACCTTTGGAGGAACAGTATATTTATTCTTACCCTTTAAAGCTTCAAGATGACTTTGAAAATTGAGGGTTTTAAGTGGCATTGTGTTGATAAGATAGGCAGCCAGTAGAATAGCATCCCCAAATAAGGTTTTTGTAGATGCATGGTGAATATAAGAGATCATGCTACTTCTAACAAATGCCTATTTTTTCTTTCAGCGACCCAATTTTGTGCATTAGTGTAAGGACAACTAGTCTGATGGATTATCCCATTGAACTCCAAATAAGCACCAATTCTTTTATGCATGTATTCGCTGCCATTGTTAGTTCTTAAGATTTTTGTTTTGGCATCAAATTGTGTACAAATCATCTTATGACATGATTGAAAACAAGAGAAAACTTCTCCTTTGGCTTTTAACAAATATACCTAAGTGATCCTAGTGCAGCGATCAATAAAAGTAACAAGTCATCGACTACCAGACAAAGAAACAGTTTGTGTAGGACTCCATACATCAGAATGAATAGTCATAAATGGAGTTGTGCTTCTATTATTACTCACAGGATAAGAGTTTCTAGTATGCTTGGCATATTCACACGTGTCACAGAACAAAGATTCAAATTGAGTCCTTGAAAACAAATCGGGATATAACCTCTTCATAACAAAGAATGATGGGTGTCCTAATCGTCCATGCCGCTGTATTATTTCTTGGTTGACATCCTTACTTTCCCCAAAAAAGGTTTGACCACAGTTTTGAATTCCATCTAATATACTCATGCAATCTTCTACTGTCAATCCTTTTTCCTGTTTGAAGATCTTGAAAAATACAATAATGGGGAAAGAACTCAATTTTACAGTTTAGAGCTTTGGTGATGACAGTAACAGATAAAAGATTGACAGGGAACTCCAGGGACATGGAGCATGGATGATAATTTAATATTAGAAGTACAAAAGACAGAACATGTTACAGAGATATATGTTAAAGAACCATTGACTATTTTAACATTTTCTCCTTTGAGACACGGAGAATAGTTTTGAATGCCTTTAGAAGAGCCTGTTGTATGTCTATTTGCACCACAATCAACAATCCAAGAATTAAGGTGAGCAGCAAAGGCAGTACCTGATTGCACATAATTGGATGTTGCAACATTAGCGGAGTCAAGTTTGGCTGGTAGGCAACGAAGAAGCCGAATTTCATCCGAAGATGATTTCTCCAGAAATCGTCTCCTTGGATGTCTCTATATTTTCTGCCCAATGAGAAGGAAATCTGAAGAAAATTGCTCAAAATAATTTGCCTCGCCGGAAACCAAATCTGTCTCGACAGAACCAGAAGGGGTTTGTGTCGCGGACAACCACCAAGAGAGAGAAAACTCGACCTCATTGATAAAAACAGAATCCTAGTGTTGCAAGGAAGATAACTCACCTAAAAAAGGCAGCAATGACTCTAGTACCATGTAGATTTTTGAGAAGAAGAAAAGGCTTCTTGTATTTCTGCGTATTTCTTGCATTCCTAAGCAAATGTATTTATACACTAAGTCTTATGACTATTTTAGGAAGGGAAATAAATTACAATTAATTTATAATCAATTGCAATTAATCTGAATAAAATCAAATCTCACTCAGAAATCAAATCTTTCCCAATAATTAAGTCAATCAACATAACCTTGTATTCGGTTTTTGACAGTCTTGATTACTACATCTTGCTGTTGATTCTGCTTGTTCTCTTATTATCTTGCTGCTGATATTGCTTGTTCTCTTATTATCTTGCTGTTGATACTGCTTATTCTCTTATTATCTTGTGATTGTTACTGCTTGTTTTCTTATTATCTTGCTGTTGATATTGCTGGTTGTTACTTCTTTCTTTTTCTTTCTTTGAGCCGGAGGTCTATCGGAAACAACCTCTCTATCTCAAGGAAAGGGTAAGGTCTACGTACACACTACCCTCCCCAGACCCCACTCGTGGGATTATACTGGGTTTGTTATTATTATATAATATATTAAGTAAAAGCTAAAAAAGGTTTTTATAGTTCATTTCTTTTTATAATAATAGTAGCACCATAATGGTTTTAACTGATTCTGCATTTACTTACTGATTTTTATGTTAGATTTTCTCTTTTTGTCTGTTATATGCAAGTGCTATCTTCACTTCAAAATAACTTAAGAACATATGTTAGTTTTGATCGTGAAATCTCTTCAAGTTTGGCTAAATTGAAAATAGAACGACCAATTGCCTTCTATATGTTTGAAGCCGTTGATCATGTATAAGGGTAATACCGGAGTGGAAAAACTAAAAAAAACCAAACACATGCTAAAGCTCTAACACAAACTCAACTTTTATATGTAGTATAAATATATGGAACAACATATATATATATATATATATATATGTTGTTCCATAAATTGCTTCCGGGCAATTAGTTTGTATGTCATACAATCTTGAATTGGACATGTGTCCCAACATGTTCTGTTTACATATTCTCTCCTGTTTCATGTATCTGATGCATGAGTTTCTTCTCTCGTCATGAGTGGCATGTTTAGAAGAACATTAGTACTTCTCCTTTATAGTACTTATGGCAGGGAATAAAACCAACCAAGTACACCATAGAAGCAGGGAGATTCACTGATAACAGCTTCTTATGTTCGATTTCTGGTCAAAATTGGAGAAAAAATATATTTTAAGCAAGAGTTATCTTCCACCATGATGTAAAAGACTCCCCGACTTGCTCACCACTATAATCTTTTATTGTTTTAGTCTGTTGCTCGAAGATACTTTTTGCTTTTTAACCCTACTTTATGCTCTTTTTTTCAGTCTCCTCCAATCTACCTCCCTCCCAATAGAAAAGAAATAAAAGTTAGAAAATCCTATGCATGTTTATCTAATTTTGGCAGCTGTTTGGCCCTTGGGACAAAGCGAATGGCTCGTTTAAATGCTATTGTGAGATCCTTGCCATCCGTGGAAACTTTGGGCTGCACGACAGTAATCTGCAGCGACAAGACTGGTACTCTCACAACAAATATGATGTCTGTGTCAAAGGTATGTTCTAAATTATATACTGTATTTGTCCCTTTTTAATCTTCCCTCCTTCCCGTTCTTCCCAAATGGCTTTTCTTACAGACTGGGGGTTGGGGGGGTGGGGTGGGGTGGGTGGTGAGTGGTGAGGGTGCTAGGACTCCGCAAGTTAAGGCAACATAAGAAGTGTGAAGGTTATGTGAGATTAGATGGGGTTGTGGTGCTTAAATACAGACAATTCAGATACCTAGGCTTGATGTTCCGTGAGAATGGTATGATAAATGAAGATGTAACACATAGAACTAAGGTAGATGGTTGAAATAGAAAAGTTTATCGAAGAGTTCTGCGATAGTAGTCCATCTGTCAAAGTTAAAAGGCAAGTTCTGTAGAACCGTAATAATAGCAGGAATGTTATATAAGATTGAGCAATGGGCCTCGAAAGTCAAATATATTCATAAGATGAGTGTTGTAGAAATGTGAGTGTTAAGATGGATGTGCGATTATACTAGATTTGACGATATTAGAAATCATTACACTATTGACATTAGGTACAAGTAGCACAGTAGACGATAAGTTGAGAGAATGTCACTTGAGATGGTTTAGACATGTTTTCCAAATTCCATAGAGCCTGGTATGCAATGATCCATACGTATGAAAGCATGATAATTGAAGATATTAAAGAGGAATGAGGTAGACCTAAAATCATATTGGAGGTTTCCTTGAAAGGGCTACAATCTCCTGGAATACATGCAAACTTTGCGCAAAATAGAACGCAGCAGAAATAAAAGATCCATATAGGTGATACTAACTAGTTGGAAATAAGACTTGGTCATGCTGGTAAGCTTATGTTAGGTCCAACTTTCTTTAGGAGTCTTCCTAATCTTTTCAAAGGCAGTTGACAAGGTAGAGATAATCTAAATTGCTAAATATTCGAAAGAAATAGACCCGGAGGACCGAAATGGATAGAAATGCAGATATTCTGCCAATGTTTTAAAAAATCATTAGCACATGTAAATTGTGAACTCTAGATTTGAAGCACAATATTTTTTTTCAAGTCTATCATTTTCTGGTACCTACAATATTGAGGTTTGTTCATTAGTCTGTAAGTTCTTTGACAAATAGTATTCACTTGCTAAAGAATTTTTGATATTTTTTTTCTGTTCAGATCTGTGTGCTTCATTCAGTAAATAATGGTCCAGTTGCCTCTGAATACGTCATCAGTGGGACAACTTATGCACCAGAAGGTTTTATATTTGACAGCTTGGGAGCCCAGGTTTTCCTTGGACTACATATGCTTCTTTTGTTTTGACTGCAAGCAATGCCGCTCATGTGTTAGCAGTGTAGGACATGGACCCGGTGAAACTGAATTCTCCGTGATTGTGATGTAAATCTTAGACAATTATCTCTTGAATGCTTATCATCTTAAGTGAAGGCTTTGCAAAACCAAAAAAAAAAAAAAAGGAAAAAAAGAAAAATCAGAAAACTTACCAAATATAATTTCCTGATGTCATTTAAATTTATGCAATGAGCAAGAGAAATAGGATAGTCTCTGAAAGGCAGTGTTGGCCCTGTGCTACCTTCCGAAGTTGTGAAATTGACCTTTTACATGAAGAATTTTCAAAAGCCCCCTCAAGCTTGTCATTTGTCCCTGCTAAATACTTTTCCTATCCTTTCAGCTCCTCTAAAATGAGTCTGGTAAAGAAAATGGAGTTAGCTCAATCCCAAAATCAAGATTAAGATGTGATAATTGTGCAAGACCATATAAGGAAACTACAACCTATACACTTAATCTATGTGGGATTCTAACATCCGTTGGATGCTTAGAGCTGGACATCTGGAGCATGGAGCAGCGTTACTTGGGTGAGTATAGGGTAGTTCAACATTAGGAATGTGTTCGGTTTTGATACCATGTCAAGAAAATGGACCTTGGACCTAAGTTAATCCCGAGAATCTAGTTCACCGATGTTGGCATCTGACTAGTCCTGTGTTTTCTTTGTTGAAATAAGAAAGGTACAGGACAGCTAATTCATAGTGGTATGCGATAACCTAATTTTATTGGTCCAAGGACCCTCTATGATGAGTTTGCTACACTCTGGGATTCTGTGAATTGAAATGCCATTTTTCTCATGTCTGATGCCTAGATGATTCTCCAGCACTTAGTAGGCAAATTCTTTTGCATGTACAAAACCTGTGAAGTGGGCGGCTTCTTGATCAGCCTGTATATATGCTATTAGTAGAAAGTAAACACCCTTCTACTTTACAGAAAACAACTAGTGTTAGAACCCCTGCGATGCGCGGATTTGACAGGATATTAAGCTTATAAAATTATGATATAATATATCATATTTTAAAAAAAAAATTAGTTATTATTTTATCTTTTAATATAGTGTGCAGAAATATAACCAAATCTATACAAAATAAAAGGAACACATCATATAGTAACCAAATAATTTTGTTCCTTATTTATTCTTTATTAAATTAACAAGTGGTTAGTACTATACATTTACTAATGTGGCTTTTTATTAACTTGTCAATTGGCTTATGTTATTTTTGTTATTTTTTTAAACTTATTTTATACGGTTCAGAATTCTTCAATTCTGTGAATTTATCAATAATTTTCTTGGGGTTATTTATTTAATCTTTTATTTTTTAATTAATTCAAAGTAGAAGTATCATAAAATTATCTTTATCCCCCTCTTTTCGTACATTATTTTCTACTGTAATATTTGATTAGTTTTCTCATTTTGTATTTTACTCAAAATTTAAATAATATAATATTTTTTACTATCATCAAAAGTATAAAGAGATAAGCCTTTTGTTATTTTTGTAAAAGTCTATCAATATTTTTAATAATTACTGCCTCCGTTGCAATTTACATGAACCTATTTCCTTTTTAATCCATGCCAAAAAGAATGACCCCTTTCCATATTTGGAAACAATTTACCTTTATACAATGATTTGTAGCCACACAAAATATATGTGCCTCATTTTGCACCATAAGTTCAAAATTCTTCTCTTTTTTCTTAAACTCTGCCCAGTCAAGTAGGTTCACATAAATTGAAATGAAGGGAGTATTATTTGGTGTTTTATATATAATATGCTTATCTTATGTGTAAATATCCTAATAGTATCTTTATATTTTTGTATTTTTCATTATGAAATTATGAGTTCTATTTATTAAGTAAAATTTCCTACATGAGAAGTTTAATTAGTATATACGTTTTTACGCTATCGCTGATATTCTTTCGTTCTTTTTTTTTTTTTTTTTTTTAGTATTCTTCCTTTATGACTATTTGTTTATTATGACTTTAGTTATTATTATATGTATGACTTTTCTCATCATAATTCTAATAATAAGTCTGATTTTTTATATTTCCCATAAATTTATATATTATTATATTTATATATTTTCCCACAAAGAGGGGGATAAAGATAATTTTCTTGATTTTTATTTATTTATCTTTTATTTTTTAATTAATTCAAAGTATAAATATCATAAGATTATCTTTTATCCCCCTCTTTACATACATTCTTTTCTACTATAATATTTCATTATCTTTCTCATTTTGTTTTTTACTCAAAATTTAAATATATAATATTTTCTTAGTAAATTATAAATTTTTGAATTCATCACAATTATAAAGAGATAAGCCTTTTATTATTTTTGTGTTTATTTATTATACGGGCTCACCGTTTGTATTTATTATGAAAGTTTAATTTTTTTTATTAAAATTACTACATAAGAATTTAAATTATATCTTTATATTTGTTATTTATTTTTGGAGTTTTATCTATTATAATATTTTTAGTTACATGATCTTATCCATATAGCAAGACATATGAATTATTATTCAAAAACTTTCTCATCTCAAAAAATAAATTAGTCTTATCTTTTTATGTATCTTAACACTGGTGTTATTTATTTATATATCTTTCCTCATTTTGTATAATAGTTTCCTAAAAAATATATAGATATTTAATTATTTTTTGTTCAAATTCAAAATGAGTAACTAATTATTAACTAAACTAACTAATTTTGTCCTAAAATACTATATGTCTTTCTCCTATGCTGCCACTTGTCATAATCCTAGGCTAGACTTCCTTCTTTTTACTAATATATAGATATAAATATAGATATAGCAAGACAATATGTATTATTATTATTCAAAAACTTTCTCATCTCAAAAAATAAATTAGTCTTATCCTTTTATATATCTTTACACTGAAGTTATTTATTTATATATTTTCCTCATTTTTTTATAATAGTTTCCTTAAAAATATATAGATATTTAATTATTTTTATTTCAAATTCAAAATGATTAACTAATTATTAACTAAACTAACTATTTTTTTTTCCCTAAAACTACTATATGTCTTTCTCCTATAGGCTAGACTTCATTCCTTTTAATAATATACAGATTGTTTGTTTGCTACTTGCTTCTATTCTCCTTAGTATCTTCATTTAATAGTTCATTTGTTTTGGTGTTCCTCTGTGCAGCTAGAGATTCCTGCACAACTTCCTTGTCTTCTTCATATAGCAATGTGCTCAGCTCTTTGCAATGAGTCTGTTATACAATACAACCCAGATAAGAAGATTTACGAGAAGATTGGTGAATCAACTGAAGTTGCCCTTCGTTTGCTGGCAGAAAAAGTTAGTCTTGACTTTAGCTTCTGTAGTTTCTTTATTACTTCCTAACCCTCTAATTTATATAACATTTCTTTCTATTTTGTAGAAGTCCCAAATGTTTGACATCATTTTTAATTGATAACATTAGTTTTTAATCCCACCTGTGGGATTATACTAGGTTTGTTGTTGTTGTATTAGTTTATACAACTTTACATTTTTCAAGATCTATAATTTATTTAATAACTCAAATTTTAAATGATTTGATGGTTTTCTATCAATCTATCTGTACAACCATTTTTTTTATTGTTTCCTTTCACTATTACTTATATAATAGTCAAATTAACATTTTAGTTCCTACAGGTCAAATAAAAAGGGATAAAGGAAGTATTTGTTTAAGATATGTACATTTTGCATGCGCATAAATTGAATTTCTGACTGATAATCAGATGTAATTCTATGCTTCTTCTCTCTTCAATTTTGTCAGATTGGTCTTCCTGGTTTTGATACAATGCCATCTGCTTTAAATATGCTAAGCAAGCATGAACGGGCATCTTATTGTAATCGCTATTGGGAAAGCCAATTTAAAAAGGTGACGTGTGCTAATTTATTTATCTTTTTACTTTGATAATAAAAAATTCTAAGAGTTGCATTCACATTCTCATGGATTTTCAAACTGAATTGCTTGTGCTTAAACTTGGAAATAAATTATATATGAGATATCCAAATGGGAGCGTGATTCAAGTTGCCGAACACATTTGAAATCATGTTTCTTTCATAAGTGTTCCAAATGTGTTCCCCTATTGGATCTTACTAAAAGCTTGCTTCCCGCTGAGATGATAGTAACTCCCCATTATCAAATGCGCACAAGACTGTGAAATCTATGCAATAGTTTTATCATGGAAAATACGGTGAATATAATGGTTTTCACCATTTCGATCGTCACATTCGTTAAAGACATCATGCATCAAGTTTTCCCTCTTGTTTGAATCTGCCTTTAAAATTTTGAGTGAAGGCAAAAAGCTAAGATGAATTCAAGGTAAAAGTTTGTTACAGGTAATACAAACTTAAACAGCAGCTGGGTGCACCAAGCTTTTGAGACGTGGGGGTTCCAGCGTAGAGCTGGACCATCTATTGAGAAAAAGTGGTTATTGCAAGTTCTACAAATCCCTAGTAGTCCTCAATTTTTGGTTGCAAAACGTGAAAGGTCTTGAATTGCGACCATGGGCCACCCTTAGATTTGTGAGCTAATTCAGTCTAGAATGCGAATTTGTTTTTTCGATTAGTTAATTTAGTCTAGAGCATAATTCTGCCAAGTAAGAAATACAAGGCACTGTTACATGAATAAGTCAGAACTTGCCCCTTTTTTGGGCTTGGCGACTGTTTAACCTGTGGTGTTTATAGAAGCTGTATAGGGTCCTATAGACTATTTATCTTTAGATTTCTAGAATTTATCTCCTTTCCCCCTTTCTCTTGAATCGTATGTGTCACGCCTCAAACCTTCACATATGTATATGTATGCATATTATCATGCTCATATAATATTTTCTTCAATCCATGGTTAGCCCTGGCACGCAACATGATGACCAAATTAACTATTAGTGCACCATAAAGTCTTTTACGCCTTACGAAATTTTACGGGGCTTTATATTTTGTCACGCCCAAACCTTCACACACACACACAATAATAAGGCTATCCATGGTAGCAACCAATGCCACAACAACTCAATACACAATAAGATGCTTGAGTAGGGCCCATTTTGCATTTTACTCATCAAATACATTACCATAGTCGCTCTTCGTCTCAAATGCAACTCGATACACTAAAGTATACATAATAAACACCATGTAGCTTCTCTCCTCATATTTGAACTGTTAGAAGTAGTATAGAAGGCTTTAGGTATATGTAAACATTGTATATAAATAGGGCTATTGTAAGACATTTAAAGTACATCAATAACGTACATCTAGTGAGAAATCTCTGTTGTGCAGTAACCAACGAGTTCGCGACAGTCACCGTGCCTTTTTTTTGGTGAATTTCAGGATGTTTTTGCGTCACCTCTTCTCCGGTGGGTTTTTTATGAAAAGTAACACCACCAGCAGGTGCGGAATTCTCAGACGACCAAACCCCAAAAAACCATACTGGCAGAACCCTAGCCACGCGCCCTCACGTGTCTGAAGAATCTCTGATGCTGGCGGCACGTCAGACCCACGCGCTGGCGCGTGACACTTGTTCCAGCCATTTTTTGAAAAAGTTTCTTCCGAACAATTGTCTCGTCTAGTAATTCTGATCCTACCCGTACTATTTTCTTTTCATTCCGATCACTCTGGGATTTTTCCGGCGACTACACTGATTTTTGGGCAGCTACAGTAAATTTTCCGGCGACTACAGTGTTTCCTTCGCCTGTTTCAGCGAGTTACAATTGATTCTTCCTGTTATTTGGTGATAATTTGCTAGACCACTCTTCAATCCAACGATGTGTCTGGGATTTGATGTTTTTGGGTCTAAAAACACAGATTCTGGAAGTTCTAGTGTTATGATTATGTCACGATCCCAACCTCCCACCATAGAATGTCATGATGGCACCTAGTCTCTAAGACTAGGTGCCTAACATATATATAGGGCTATTGTAAAACACTTAACGTACATCAATAATATATTATTTCCCGTGCTTTCTCACATGAACATCTACACTCAAGAGACAATGCAAAGCATGAACTTAATATTTCTAGAATCACATGAACGTTACCTTTACATACATTTGAGCTATATGCATTTGAGCTCCGTAAACAAGCGCCCTACATCATTATTACACTTCTTTACGTGAAGATGAATTCTTACCTAATCGCACATAATGGATACAACTTGGACTTCTTCATATGTGAAAGCTTACATACATGTACCTTTGGAGCTAATGAAGGCATTTTACTTTTTACCCACCTTTCTTTGGTACATGGCTTCTTAGTAATGGAGTTTTACCATAATTTTCTTGAATCTATTATAACTCGTAACCTGTCTTATCCAAATTTGCAACGTAGGATTTTCTTACTGGTGATCCTCTTAATAGGCTCTTCTGTTTCGAAGGAATATCAATTGATGGGTTGTGCACCTATTCTTGTAGTATTGACCTACGACACATTAAGTCGACTAAAAACAACCTTAAGGGTAAGGCCATTCTAAGGCCACATTCCTTTTCTTCTTGTAATGCTCGTAGGGTCTAGTGGGATCTAAGGGTCCATTTTACTCCCTTTATGAAAACTCTCATGCACCTTTTCGCCGCGTAACACTTCCAAACTACCCTTAACGCTTTTCATGAACTTCTATTCAAACATGTCCCTTGCCCTCATTGGACTTCCTTTGAAACTTTAAGCCCTTTTCAAACTATTTATAAATGACCTTTCATTGTCCTTAAGTTTGAATATAACACTTGCCTTACTTCAGTCAGTCATCGATAAGTAACTCATGTTATTACCAATACTATACCTACTGATTGATGTCGTTTTGAGTTGTAGCTTGAGATATATCATAGTAAGTATGCCCAATTCGTATCAATTGTTTATCATCTCTTTTGATGCCCCCTGTGATATACTCATAACCCGTTCTTGTGTATTTGGGTAGGCTATTCTGTTTGTTCCCTTAGATTAACCTCTCGGTCTAGTCGAAGTGTTGGTACTACTTTCTCTTTGTGACTGGGGTATTCGTTCCTCGTCTCATTTCATCCTAAATGCATCATTAACACCCTTACTAAGTCACGTAGATCTCTATCTCCCATAAACTCGTGGTATCGTTGTATGTGTTTCTTGACTTCACCACACCATCACATCTTCACTAGTAGTCTCACTTTCCCGTTATAACACGGAGTCATGAACTCCCCATCATCTTTTAGTTTATGGTTGTTGACACCGAAATGCTTTGCGTTAGTGTTGGTAGTTTCGTACCTTTTATTAACAATTTTGCTCTAAATGAGTTTATGAGGCTGGTACTAACTCCTTTACGGTAACTATGACCATCTTAACTTAGAGATCATCTTTAACTTCTTTTACCTCATTTCCTCTAGTTGGTAAGTCTTTTCTTACTAAAACAACACAAGAAAGTGACCTTAATTACCCTACTTTACCCCATTAATGGTAAGTATGTACCTGCACCCTTCTATATGCCTTGTGGGTTCTTTCCCTTATTTGTGGATACATCATATTAGCCTCAAGATACTTGTTGCGGCATCAATGAGGAAGTGTACCCTTCCATGCATCACTTAACACATACCTTGCTTAGATTCTTAATGAAATTGGAGGAAATTAAAAAGGGGAAGAATAAAGGGAAAACTGAACTTAAAAAGTTGGCATGGGAAGGGCAGTGGGAAGAAGGAAAAAGACAGGTTTGAAAAGCTCATTCCAAATGAAAGTGAAGCTACTTAGTTGGAATTTACATGGTCTAAACAATAGTAATAAGAGAAGTACTTTGAAATCTCTTGTAAAGAAATGAAGGGTTGATGTCTTATGTCTACAGGAGACCAAAATTGAGGACCGGAGAACGATCAGGTAGATTTGGGGGAATATATGGGTTTCATGGGCTGATTTGAAAACATATGGTACTAGGGGGGTCTTAATCTAAGTTGCGTGGACTCTTCGTTTTTTGTGACGCACCCGTCTCGACACAGGACGGGAGCGGGTGCGGGATACGTTCCGGAATCGGTCAACTAACTTCGGATACATTGACCTGAGTCCATCGACAATTTGGAGGGAAATTGAGATTTTGATTTCTCAAAATTAAAAATAAAACAGGTTTAAGACATGAAAAATGGCATACCTTCAATATTGTATTACTTTTGTCTCATATTTGCTGCTTTTTGTTTCGGAAAAATCAAGAATTCAAGGGGCCGTGTTCTGAGTTCGGACTTCTGGTAGACAGTAGCAACGATATAGACAGAGAGTTGGTGGCATGCCTTGAATGGCTTTCTTTTTCTCTTTATAGCTCTATTTTTTATAATTTTGAATTTTTTTAGTCGAATCTCCACACCCGTATCCATACTTGGATCCGCACCTCCGAATCTTAAAATTTAAATTTTGCCGAACCCGACACTCGGATCCGTGCCCGTATCAGATGTCCGCACCCGAGTCCAAGCAACTTAGATCCTAATCATGTGGGACAAAAGATTCTGTTAATGTGTTGAATTTCAAACTAGGGTCTTCTCAATTTCGTGTAGATTTGAAAGCTTAACAGATGATTTTAAATGGGTCTTCACAAGGGTTTATGGTCCTCACTCCAATTCAGAAAGAAATGTATTATGGCATGAATTAGCAGCAGTCAGGGGATTGTGGTCTAATCACTTGGTAATTGGTGGTGATTTTTCATTGTTTGTAGATTTAAAAGTGAATGACTCAACTGTACAAGGAGATCTAGGGCAATGATTGACTTCTCTAACATTACCATGGATCTGGATTTGCTTGATCTTCCACTTCAGGGTGCCCAATTCATCTGGTAAAGGGGAGGATTTTCTCCAAGCCTCAAGAATTGACAGGTTCCTTGTTTCACTAGAGTGGAGTGACATGTTAATTAAACAGATTGCTATGCCTAGAATGATCTATCTTCACAAGCCTATTATCCTAGAAAGTGGGGATTGGGAGGTCACACCCTATTTCTTCAAGTTTGAAAATATGTGGCTACAAATTGAATTTGTATATGACAAAAGGATAGTGGAATTCTTATATAGTAGTGGATACTCTAGATTTCATCCTCAACCAAAAGTTAAGGAATCTTAAGAAAGACATCACAAAATGAAACAAGGAAGTTTTTGGCAAGGTTGAAGTTAAGAGGAACAAGGCGCTTTCTGAACTAGACCTACTAGAGCAGATTGCTGAACATAGGGCTCAAACTTCAGAAGAAAACTAAAGGCACTCAACCTAAGATTTGAATTACAACAAATACCAATTGCGGAAGAAATCTCTTGGAAGCAAAAATCCAGATATTTTTGGTTGAAGGAAGGAGACAAGAACACAAAATTCTTTCAAAGAATGGCAAACTCACATAGAAGAAGCAACTGCATAAAGTGAGGGAAGAGATAATAGAAGATAGAATGCTACCCAGGGATGAAATCTTGGGCCATTACCAGAATCTATACAACGAGGCAGACAAAGCATCAGTTCCTGATGGATTCACAATGACTTTTTTTCAGAAGTCCTGGGAGTTTATCAAGTCACATATTTTAGATGCCCTCAATTATTTCCATCAGAACTGTCAAATGGTGAGATCTTGTAATGCTTCTTTTATTGCACTTTACCAAAAAAGAAAGGTGCTATTGAGCTCAGAGACTTCAGGCCTATCAGTCTAATAGGCAGTGTTTACAAGTTGACTGCAAAAATTTAGCTGAAAGAAGGAAGAAGGTCATTAGCAAGCTGGTATCAGGACAACAGTGTGCATTCATGAAAAAAAAGCAAATCACATATGCTTCCTTTGATGGCTAATGAGGTCTTGGACTGGAGAATTAAAAGTGGTAAATCTAGAATTTTGTGCAAGTTGGATAGTGAAAAGGGTTTTGACCAATTGAATTGGTTTTATTTAGTCAAGATACTGAAAATATGGGCTATGGGAACATGTGGATAAGATGGATTTACTTCAGCATATCTACTGTGAAATATGCAGTTTTGGTTAATAGAATACCTGCTTTTTCTCCTAAGAAGAGTCTTATACAGGGGATTCCCTCTCCCATATTTCTATTTATATATGTACCCAGATACTGGAGAAGGCTAAAGAATTACAATGGATACAAGGGTTTCATGTTGGCAGAAATCCTGCTAATGCAGTATCTATCTCTCTGATACCCTGATCTATTTGTCGGGCAGAAAGGTCTCAGGTCTCAAACCTCAACTTTATTCTGCCAATCTTTGAAGCAACTTCTGGCTTACACATTAACGTGCTTAGGAGTATTATAAACCCTGTTAATGTAGTACCCAACCTAGATGAGCCAGTTGACATCATATGTTACCAAATAGGAGCTTTTCCCACCACATACATGGGATTGTCCCTTGGTGCTAAATTCAAATCAGTTGGCATATGGAATGGAGTCATTGAAAAAATTAAGAAAAAGCTAGCAACTCGATAAATGCCTCTCAATGGGTGGCAGGCTTACTTTGGTCAATAGTTTTCTTGACAGTATCCTCACCTATTGCATGACATTATATCCAATGCCAAGTTCAGTCTTGAAGCAGATTGATAGACTGAGAAGGAACTTTTTATGGGAAGGCAACAACATAACACACAAATTCTCTCTTGTGAAGTGGACAAGAGTAACACAACCTAAGGCACACGGGGACTTAAGAATTAGAAGTTCGAAACTACACAATAAAAGCATGCTGATGAAATGGCTATGGAAATATGGGCAGAGTGAGGCAGGTTATTGGAAGGAAGTCGTAGATGCTAGATATGGAGTTCAAAATAAATGGTGCACTAGGAAAAGCACAAGTTCTCATTGGGTTGGGGTATGGAGGCACATCAATGGTCATCACAATGAATTCTTCCAGAATGTATCCTTTAAAGTGGTCGTCATGTCGGATTTTGGGAGGACGGATGGCTTGGTAACACTATATTAAAGGAATCCTATACTGGTTTGTATTAGATCACCATCAGCCAGAGTGTAGAGATTGCTCAAATGCAAAGGGGGTAACAATTGGAACCCTCTATTTAAAAGGAACCTACAAGACTAGGAAGTCAATGATCTTTTTGCACTCCTAGAAGTTTTGGGTGGTTATAGAACTGATTCAGCTACCTAACAAGATCCTATGGGGAAACACCAAGGAGGCATACATGGCACGAAGAGCTCGTCATTTTGCTTTTGAATAATAACAAATATGTATTGGAAAGCACAATGACGAGCTCTTCGTGCCATGTATGCCTCATTTGGCAATGATAATAAGCTCATCAGGTTATAGCTGTCCTTGAGAGTATCAATGTTGTCAAAGGCGTAAAACACAAAAAAGCTCTAAGATCCATTGCCAAACGAGGCATACATGGCATGAAGAGCTCATCATTATGCTTACTTAGCAACTCGTCTTCTGAGGGAGGCTTATATTTTCTTCACCACCTTCAAGGTTAGGTCTTTCCTATATCTCATGCCTTAGCAACTCATTCACTTTTCCCACTTAGGATCATATATGACCCTCACATAATCCATATGTACTAGTTGACTCTAGGTATAATTGTCCTGTCGTTAGCTCTTCAGAGGTGGTTAAAACTCCAAACATATTCCTCATATATGGTGTGTTTCGAATACCATGAACTTAGCTCTCATGTTCAACAATACACGTTAGCTCGTATTTGTCACTTGTCGACATGTACTACATGGCCATGATTAGGACTTGCCAAACCAAAAGTTTTAGCTGACCCATATTGAATGTAAGGATCGTCTTTCTAGATATGTCTTTTCCTTTTATCATAAAGATGTACGCACTAATCATACTCAAACATTATTCTGAGCTCTTCTTGTACTTGAGTCATAAGACGTTCATGTGAACTCAATAATTTGCACCACTTTAGCTCATTGGTGCTTGTTACTCACAACTTTTTCTAAAAGAAGCATGGGGCACAAGTCTTGCTTGCTTGGCTTTTGACTTCTCTATTTTCCTTGTTGCAATGAATGTATTATTTTAGTTCCTTTGACAAGAATCTTAATATTGTTTAGGGACGTAACTTCTTGATATGCCCTTACTCATTCTAATCTTTAGAACTCATTTACCAATCCTTGTATGATTCCAAATGTTTCTGAGAATGGAGCTTTTTTTGTCTCCTTCATACCTTATCCTTGACACCCCTTTAGGATATCTCTGATGTTCGAGGCCAACTGTTTGACGTTATTTACCTTGGTCTTCTTTTTGACTTATATCCCTATCATCATTACGAGGGAAACTGTACCTCACACATAAATCTTTGCAACTCGCGACATTTCTTAGGCCTTGGGCCTTTCTTTTTCCACCGCATCGTGTGTATATTTACTGTGAAATTGACGGACGAATCATTTAGACTTTACTCTAAACTTCGGCATACGATCTAGAGTAGAACAAGGGAAACTTTCCTAAATGTCGTTGTAGCCTCCCCAATATAAGTGTGGTTAGCCCCACTAACACAACTCCATAACACCCTAGGACTCTTGAACCTAGTGTTGTGATACCAAGTTTGTCACGTCCCAAACTTTCACACACACACACAACAATAACAACATACCCAATATATATATATATAATGTATCTATTACAATGCTCGTATAATATTTTTTTTTATCCGTGGTTAGCTTAGCTTGCAAAACGATGACCAAATTAATCATTAGTGCACCATAAAGTCTTTAAAGCCTTACGAAAATTTACTCGGCTTTACAGTATGATCTCTATGGCCCGATTATTGCATTTTTAATCTGAAGTTGAAAAATGAAGAAAGGTTAATTTTGCAGAGTATTTAGAATCAACACCTTTGGAAGATATTCGGGACAAGGTAGGAGTAGCCTCGGTGGAGGACAAGATACGAGAAGCAAGGCTTAGGTGGTTTGGGCATGTGAAGAGGAGAAGCACAGATGCTCCAGTGAGGAGGTGTGAGAGGCTGGCCTTGGGTGGTCTAAAGAGGGGTAGAGGTAGGCCAAAGAAGTACTGGGGAGAGGTTATTAAGCAGGACTTGGCGTTGATTCAGCTCACAGAGGACATGACTTTGATAGGAAGGTATGGATGTCGAGGATTAGGGTAGAATTTTGGTAGGTAGTCGAGTGTGTGTCTTCCTCATACCGGTAGGAGTAGTTAGTCAGCCTTGTACTTTGGTTATTGACACTCTTTATTACTACATGTTTTCTTATTATATTGCTGTTGATACTACTTGTTCTCTTATTATCTTGTTATGGTTACTGCTTGTTTTCTTATTATCTTGCTGTTGGTATTGCTTGTTGTTACTGCTCTTCTTTTTCTTTCCTTGAACCGGGGGTTTATCAGAAACAACCTCTCTACTCTCAAGGTAGAGGTAAGGTCTGCGTACACATTACCCTCCTCATACCCCACTCGTGGGATTATACTGGATTTGTTGTTGTTGTTGTATTTAGAATCAACACCTTTCATTTTCCTTCTCCCGGAAATTAAGCTGCTTTATTAATTTGCTTACTTATATGATTATCATTTATGAAAAAGAATCAAAACACCAAATTTGGTGCTATGCTTGTTGTTACATTCGTCTTTACTTATTCCATATCTTGCAGGTTTCTGTACTGGAATTTTCACGTGATCGCAAAATGATGAGTGTGCTTTGTAGCCGAAAGCAGATGGAGATAACGTTCTCAAAAGGAGCTCCGGAAAGCATACTTTCAAGATGTAACAATATACTGTGCAATGATGATGGTTCTACAGTCCCGCTTTCTGCACATATTAGAGCTCAGTTGGAAGCAAAATTTAATAGGTTAGGCCTATTCGCTCTCTTTGATGGTTGTATTTTTTCTGCAAGCTTGGTACTTGTGTGAGTGGGATATTTTGATCCGGATAGTTCAGATAGAAAGCTTGTATTCTTAGAGGTATTTTTGAAGGTCTGAATTCAACTTATCTGAAATAGGAATGACATTTGTGGAGGAATAAGTGTGGATTTTTCTGCTGTGCTGGGATTGTGGCCTTAATTTGGTGTCTATGCATATATATATGTTCAAGTCTGATACTTAGCACCTACTTCAATTATCAAAGGACAATTGATTTATGTTTTGGCTTTGTTGACTTAATTCAGTCTGTAGCCAATGAGCCAATAATAAAAATTGCACATTTCACCAATTCATCATTTAATAATGTCCTTCGGTGGTAATATGCTAGCATTTATTACTCATTATTTTTTATCGTCCGCTCTTTCATTTATCCTTTATGCTTGGTCTCTCTTATTGTTAGACAATTTCTATTCTAAAGGCATAGTGCAAATATTCACGGATTTGCAGATCTAAAATTGGCTATGTACCTATAAAATATCTGTGATGCTTCTTGAGGGGAAGTTCAAGGATTTAACAGCCTCTAGTTGAGATATTTCAAAAAGAAGCTGAGTTAATGGAAGAGAACACTTTAAAATCAACCATTTCCAACATGTGCACATACCCTATTGTGCACTATGTAGAATAATAAAATGAACAAAAAGGGATAACTTTTTTGGAAAAAAATATCATTTTGATAGCAATCATTTCATTTGAAATTGAGAGATGGTAAAATTATGATTATCCTCTGTTGTTCTTCATATCTTTGAGTCTCATTTGTCAGGACAATGCAAATAAGACTTTCTTTGTAAGTCTGCAAATAAGATTTTCTTTGCAGATCATAAGTTTTTCTTTTTCTTTTTCTATTTCAATACTTTCTTTACAGACCATTAGTAGTAAGATAAGTATCTCTATCTCAATCTTCCCTGAGTGAACTCCATCACTTAACAAAAGGATATGGATACTGATAAAAGCAATCTCTATATTTTAGGGAAAAAAGAGAATACACTGCATCTTTATCATGGAATTCCCTCCTTCATGAGAAATGACAGAAACATATTTGTCATCCTCAAGGAGATATGATTATTTCTAGATGTTGAAACATTTAATTAAGGAGGAAAACAGCAGGATTGGGAAGTGGAACGATATTAATGTCTTCCCTTTTCAATTGTGACTAAGTTCCAAGAGAAAAGGAAACCTAAAATGACGTCTTTTATGAAATATTTCCTTAGGAACGTTAGGAAAAGGGAAGGATAACCTAGTGGTAAAGATCCTTCACCTCCAACATAGTGTCAGGGATTCAAGTCCCTCATTAAGTAAAGTGGAAAATAGGTACTGTTGGGTTACTGGGTGGAGAGGATTGGATGGTGGAATGTATTATTTTTTTGGACCTTATGATAGAGCTAAGACACGAGTGAGGACAATGTGAGGAGACTCAAATCACTTCCTTGTTGTGATAGGGTTGCATCAGGGATCAACCCTTAGCCCGTTGTTGTTTTCCTTGCTATGGATGCATTGATGCATCACATTTAAGGGGAGGTGCCACGGTGTAATGTTATTTGTGGATGATTTAGTTCTGATTGACGAGATACGAGGTGTTAATGACTGGCTGGAGGTTTGGAGACAACCTCTTGAGTCTAAAGGTTTCAAACTAAGCAGGACCAAGACGGAGTACTTGGAGTGCAAGTTCAGCAAAGTTACCCATGAAGCGGACATGGATGTGAGGCTTGATGCTCAAGTCATCCTCGGGAGAGAAAGTTTCAAGTACCTTGGGTCTATAATACAAGGTGATGGGGAGATTGATGAGGATGTTACGCATCGTATCGGAGCATGATGGATAAAGTGGAGGCTCGCTTCCGGTGTCTTGTGTGATAAGAATATGCCGCTGAAACTTAAGGGGAAGTTTTACAAGGTAGTTGTTAGACCGACTATGTTATATGAGGCAGAGTGTTGGTCGGTTAAGAACTCTCATGTCTAGAAGATGAAAGTAGCTTCATGAGGATGTTAAGGTGGATATGTGGGCATACCAAGTTAGATAAGATTAAGAATGATATTATTCGGGATAAGGTAGGAGTGGCTCCCGTGGAGGATAAGATGCGGGAAGCGAGGTTGAGATGGTTCGAACATGTTAAGAGGAGAAGCATAAAAGCCCTAGTTAGAATGTGTCAGAGGTTAGCCTTGGTGGGTATCAAGAGGGGTAGAGGTAGATCTACGAAGTCTCGGGGAGAGGTAATTAGGCGGGACATGACGCAACTAGAGCTTACTGAGGATATGACCCTTGATAGTAGGGTGTGGAGATCGAAGATTAGGGTAGAAGGTTAGTAGGTAGTTGAACGTTTCCCTTTGTTTTCTCAGTTTGCTAGCATTAGTTTTATTATGATATCTTTTTATTCATAGGTTGCTATTATTACCGAGAGTGTAACTGCTTTCTTGGCTTCGGTCTTATTTTTATCTTGTTGTTGTTCCTACTTGTTGCCATTACTCATTTTCATCCTTTCTTCGGCCGAGGGTCTATCTGAAACCGCCTCTCTGCCCTTCCAGGGTAGGGGTAAGGCTGCGTACATTTTGTCCTCCCCAGATCCTACTTATCGGAACTAGCTGAGTTTGTTGTTGTTGTTGTTGCATTAGATCTTTGAGAAACGGAGGAAGAAATAGTTTGGGTNGGGGGGGGAGGAATTTGTAGTATTTGACCCTCTGTTACCTCTCTGCAAGTGTTAAAGCTTGAATCTAATGAGGATGGGATATATGATGTTATTCGGGGGCTAAATATTGCGCTGTTTGCATAATGTGGTGCGCCGTGTGAGATAATTATTATATCAGACATAAAAGGGCATATGTATTCTAGTTGTTATTCTTTGTTTGCTTAGCTTTGCATCTTTCATAGGGTTTTTTGGGAGTGGGAATGTTGATATTCTCTACTCCAATTTTTTTTTTCCTATGTGAAATTGACCAAGGCACCAAGGTTATTGTCCCACCAGAAGCAATATCGGTGAAATCTCTCCATCTGCTTATGTCTTGGTAGATAAAGTTATCTGGTATGTGTGCTGGTAGGAAGTACTCTATGCCTAGTGGGCTAGTGAGGTGCACGTAAGTTGGCCCGAATACCACCATTATCCAAAAGGTTGTACTAGGGCACCTACTGATAGACAGACCATTTCGTGTCTTAATGGCCTCTGCTAATGGTTAAGCTTTTTTAGAACATTTTACAAGAGTGCCAAGATTCCGTAAGTAGGGATTACTACTTGTATGAGACATTAATAACCTTTCCTATATATTTCTTTGATTAAGGAATGTTTTTGTTTCAAGAGTTCAGTCGCTCTGTATGAGCTCTAGCAAAATTTAGCTGCTGTTGGATTGAAAACTTCTCATTCTTGAGTGGGAGAATTACTTCTTAAGCAGGTTCAGGAGGCTCCGTTACGCCCGAGTATTGCCGTTGCTATGATTATTGGGGATTTTTGCCTCTCTTGCTAGTGTATTAAACATGAATATGGTAGTTATCTCAGAGTAATCTGGCAGGTCCTCTAGATGCATGGCTGTTCATCTTTCTAACTTTTATCTTCTATGTGTCAACGGGTTCTCGTAACTATTTGAAAATCTGGTGCATTTGTTTATATATAACGTTATGTAGGTGATGCATATTGTTTTCCCTCCAGTTTTGCAGGAAAAGAAACTCTTAGATGCTTAGCACTAGCCTTGAAAAGAATGCCTATGGGTCAACAATCACTCTCCTTTGATGACGAAAATGACCTTACGTTTATTGGGTTGGTATGCTCTCTCTTCTGTATGTCAGTGTACTTTTGTATGTTAAAAGCATTACAACTTCTTTGGTTTGTTTACTAATTTTTTGTGTGATTTATGGAGTACTTCCTTTAAAGACAAAGTATTTAGTATCGGAATGAGATGGATCTGAGTAGAGTGGAACGGATGCAAAGGATTGAAATAGCTGACTCCAAATAATTTGGTGTAGAGGCGTAGTTGATTGATATGCATATACACACATATATATGTACATGGAATACCTTTTTAGCAGTTATTAATGCCTGTAACTGCTACTGATAATGATCTTTTTGCACCCGTTCTTTCTAATACATGGCGAAAGTTTCTTCTATCAGAGGTTTAAGTTCATGAAATGCTAAGATTTTAATCCAATCTGAATTTACGGACACCACTCTGAATTCTTCTAAATAATGAGAATTTGTATGGAATTTCTCTTGTTCTGAAATTTCTCGACATTCTAACACACGTCTGTATTTTCATACAAACATACTGAAAGAGAAGTTTTCCGTTTCTTATATTTATGTGGGATAAAGACCTTGCTCTTAAAATTATATCTCATTTGATCTATTTGGCTACAAATGATTTATTTCACTGCGAAATTATTTCGTATGGTCTGGATAGGTTCTGTTTTATTGCACTACCAGTTTGTTTAAAAGAATTTTAGATTTTAACTGTGATCTAGCCTAAGCGAGTGAAAATTTTATCTTCTTCTATCTCTATCTGCTTACCTATCACTTAATAGATTGTGAAAGGGATATACCACTTTATCCCGAAAGTTATATTCGTAGATGTTTTTTCACTTCCTTCATTTGTGCCTTTCTTCATTAAAGTCCGTGCTGTATTTTTCACATTTAAAGCGCTAATAGATTTGTTAGATAGTTATGTAAATAACCCTAATAGGAGTAGAATATGTGTTGTGTAGAGTTATAAATAGGGCTATTGTAAAACACTTAATAGAAAAAAAATTAATAATATATTTTTCTCCCGTGCTTTCTCACATGGTATCATTAATGTGGTTCTTATGCTTTCCTGAGCCGAGACATGGAAACAACCTCTCTACACTCACAAGGTAGGGGTAAGGTCTACGTACTCACTACCCTCCCCAAACCCTACGGTGTGGGATAATACTGAGTACGTTGTTGTTGTTGCTTTCTCACATGGTACCAGAGCATCAGTGAGAAACTTATCGCTGTACATCATTCCAGCGATTCCCGGGAAGAAAGACCTCGTCGCCATGCAATTTTCCGGCGACTTAAGAGGCTGTCCATAATAAAATCTTTTTTCCTTGGTGTTGTGCAAAATCCAACACCACCACAAGGTTCCTAAGACAGAGGCGACCAAACCCCATAAAAAATCTCCAGCAAAGCCTGCTCCACGCGCTGGTCAGAGACAAGTTTCCGGCGGCTCGTCTGTCCCACGCGCTGGTGCGTGAGCCTACTTCCAGCCATTTTTTGGCCGACCTTCGGGACAGATTGTTCGCAAGGCTTTTCCGAGCCTACCCATCAAGGTTACACCAGATTCCGATGACTTTTTTATTTTCCGGCGAACTACAGTGTTTTCTAGAGTTTTCCGGCGAACAGTAACAATGAGCAGTGAAAAGTACAGTAGTTTCTCTTATACTTTGGGAGTCAGCTAGGGCTCACGGAGGTTGTTAGAATTTTGGTCGAAACAAAATGGGAACCAATACTTTGAATGGTTGGATGGTTTCTTTACCGGATTATATTGAGTTCCTTCCGTACAAAGCATGTAAGCAGACATCTTTTGAGATAGCTTCTGTTGTTCAAACATGTAATAGCATAGACTTGTGTCTCCTAATCTTCATCCTGTGAGTCTTGGGTCATTGATTCAGGTGCATCTGATCGCATTTCTGGTAACAAATCTCGTTTCACTACTATTTCATGTTCTCAATCTCTTCCAACAACCACAATTGCCAACGGGTCTCAAACCATGACAACTGCAATAGGTCAAGCAAGTCCACTTCTCCTTACCTTTAGATTCAGTTCTTTATGTTCCCGGAAGTCTTTTTAATCTTATAGTTGTTAGTCGCTTAGCCAAATCACCTAAATGCTACTCCGTCCGTTCCAGTTTATGTGAACCTATTTCCTTTTTGGTCCGTTCCAAAAAGAATGACCCCTTTCTAAATATGAAAATAATTTAGCTTAAATTTTCAATTCTACCCTTATTAAGAAGCTTTTATAACTATACAAATACTTTGGACCCCATTGTGACATGTTTAGGACCACAAATTTCAAAAGTCTTCATTTTTTCTTAAACTTCGTGCCAGTCAAACAAGTTCATATAAATTGGAATGGAGGGAGTATGATTTATTTCTTGATGACCTTATTTTTATATAGGAACGCAGTACTGGGCGGATCATTAGTACCACATGAATCAAATGGACTTTATTACCTTATCCTTGCAAAATCACATAGACTCACATCTTGTCTTCCTTCAACAACTTCTCATGTTACTGATTCACCCGATTTATTACATAAACGGTTGGGACATCCGAGTTTGTCAAAATTTTAGAAAATGGTGCCTGGTCTATCTCACTTGTCCACTCTAGAGTGTGAGTCATGTCAGTTCTGTAAGCATACTCGCTCCCATTTCCCTCGGCGTCCTAATAATCGAGCAGTGTCACCTTTCACTTTAGTCCATTCAGATGTTTGGGGTCCTAGTCGGGTCAGTTCTACCTTGGGATTCCGCTACTTTGTCAGTGTCATTGATGATTATTTCAGGTGCACTTGGATATTTTTGATGAAAACTCCATCTGAGTTGTTTTCTATTTTCCAGACCTTTCACGCTGAAATTCAAAATCAATTTGCGGTTTCTATCTGCACATTTCGTAGTGATAATGCCCTAGAGTATTTGTCTTCCCCATTTTAGCAGTTTATGAACTCTTATGAGATTATTCATCAAACATCTTATCCGTTCACATCTCAATAAAATGGGAGCACGTGTTTTGTTTATAACCTTACTCTAGGAAAAGATAAGTTAGCTCCTCGTGCTCTTAAATGCGTATTTTTGGGTTACTCGAGAACGCAAAAGGGATATTGATGCTATTCACCTGACCTCTAGCGGTACCTTATGTTTGCTGATCTTACCTTTTTTGAAACCTAATCATACTTCACAGATCCAGATAATCACTTAGATATTTCTGAGGTGCTACTAGTTCCATCTTTTGGAGATTCAGTCACTATCTCCCATTCATCTTCCTCTACAACTCCAATTTCACCACCTACATCTCCAACTCCAGCTCCATCACCTATATCTCTAAGCTCACCACCTAGCCCAACTCAACCTTCTATAGCTCCACCACTCCTGACTTATCATCATTGTCCACGCCCATCAATAGGCCCAGCTGATTCACATCATGCACCTGATCTTGCTAATACTGCGGACATATCTCTTCTTAGTCAATCGATTGCACTACGGAAAGGTATATGGTCCACACTTAATCCTAATCCCCATAATGTCGGTTTAAGTTACCATCGTCTGTCATCACCCTATTTGCATTTGCATCATCTTTGTCCTCCTTTTCCACCCCTACCTCTACATGTGAAGCACTCTCTCATCCAGGATGGTGATAGGCTATGATTGACGAGATGTCTGCTTTACATACGAGTGGTACTTGGGAGCTTGTTCCTCTTCCTTCGGGTAAATCGATTGTTGGTTACTGTTGGGTGTATGCAGTCAAAGATGGTTCAGATGGGCAGGTTAATCGACTTAAGGCTCGTCTTGTTGCCGAAGGGCATACTCAGATATTTGGGCTCGATTACAGTGATACTTTCTCTCCCGTGGCTAAAATAGCATCAGTTCGCATTTTTCTATCCATGACTGCTGTTCGCCATTGGCCTCTCTATCGGTTGGACATTAAGAATGCTTTTTTTCACGGCGACCTTGAGAATAAGGTTTATATGGAGCAACCACCTGGTTTTGTTTTTCAGAGGGAGTGGAGTCTACTGGCCTTGTATATCGGTATTCTGCTTCAAATCTCTATATTTATTTGGTGGTTTATGTTGATGATATTTCGGCAATGATCAGGATAATATTACTAAGTTGAAGCAACATCTCTTTCAGCTCTTTCAGACTAAGGATCTGGGCAGATTAAAGTATTTTCTAGGTATTGAGGTCGCTTAGTCTAGCTCAGGTATTGTGATCTTCTTACAACGGAAGTATGCCTTAGACATTCTTGAGGAGACAAGAATGACAGGCTGGAGACCTGTTGACACTCTCATGCATCCGAATTCTAAACTTCTGCCAGGACAGAGGGAGCCGCTTAGCGATCCTGCAAGATATATGCGGCTAGTTGGTAAATTAATTTACCGCACAGTGACGAGACTTGACATTTCCTTTCAAGTGAGTGTGCTGAGTCAATTTATGAATTCTCCCTGTGATAGTCACTGGGATGCATTTGTTTGCATTCTTCGATATATAAAATCGACTCTAGGCAAATGATTATTATTTGAAGATCAAGGCCATGAGCAAATTGTTGGATACTTAGATGCTGATTGGGCAAGATCACCCTCTGATAGACATTCTACGTTTGGATATTGTGCTTTAGTAGGAGGTAATTTGGTGTCTTGGAAGAGCAAGAAACAGAATGTGGTTGCTCGGTCTAGCGCAGAAGCAGAATATCGAGCAATGGCTGTGGCAACATGTGAGCTAGTTTAGATCAGACATTTGCTCAAGGAGTTGAAGTTTTGTGAGATCAGCAAGTTGAAGCTTGTGTGATAATCAAGTTGCCCTTCATATTGCATCAAATTCGGTGTTCCATGAGAGAACTAAACACATTGATATTGACTGTCACTTCATCAGAGAAAAGATACTCTCAAGAGATATTGCCACAAAATCTGTGAAGTCGAATGATCAGCTTGCAGATTTTTCACCAAGTCCCTCACTACTCCTCGTATTAGTAACATATGTAACAAGTTCGGTACATATGATTTGTATGCACCGGCTTTGGGGGGGGGGTGTTAGATAGTTATGTAAATAACCCTAATCCCACATGGAATAAGAGTAGAATATGTGTTGTGCATAGTTATAAATAGGGCTATTGTAAAACACTTAATAGAAGATATCAATAATATATTTTTCTCCTGTGCTTTCTCGCAAGATTTAATCGACTTTTCGCCTTTTATTACACTGCATAGGCTCTGCACCAGACTCTGTATTTTCCCTTGAATTAAAAGTCAAGAACACGTGGGTGTTGAGGTGCATGTCTTAGTACCTCGATGCTTACATTAAAGCACCACCTATGTGAGTTAAATTGCTTACTCTGTGCTGCATATAAGTTCAAGGTTTAAGTGCGCCTCAAAGGCACCTTTAAGAACATAGCCCTGGAGTTGTTTATAAATGGTTTATCTAGTAAAGATCTTATGTTTCGGTTAAGGTTGAAATACAGGTGCGGATATGGGACGGAAGAGGTTCATTTGGACGTGTGCTTCTTAGGTATTGCCTAATACAAATGCCTTGAAATTAACAGTATAGATTGACAAGGAAGGAGTCTTTCTTCAGTTAGGTTTTCTTACCTTAATTTGTTCAATGCAACAAGTTTTATGAAGGAATAGCTCCTCTAGATACACAAAGAGCTTAGGGAGCTTACTCTTATTTGTGTATACAATGTCACTACTATTATGTTCCCTTTTGTCCTACTATGAATATTCTGTCATTCAAAATCAGTGTCGGCTAAATTCTTAAATATCACAAGTTGACATTAATAAAATAGACAGTATTCAGACCTCCAGGGCTATGGTCTAGTGGTAAGAGCGCAGTGCGTGATGTGTTGGCTAGCCGAGGGACTGGATGTAATTGATTCAAAAGTTGAACCCGACTCATTTGGGATAGAGACATAGTGTTTATTTTATTTTATTTATTTATTTTTTTTTTGACATTTAGCTGCTGAAACATTGATGCAGTAGATTTACATCCAAAGAGCCTTTTTCCAACTGTGCGTCCATGTTCCTACCATAAATCATAGTATGATTTAAGAAATTTTCTTAGTGGTGCCTCCTACCCTCTCACTATCCAATTAAGTCAGATGTTTGATGGTCATGTTGTTGCTGTAGTTTACTTGTCCACGGCAAAACTTTAGCATTTTACATTTATGCTGCTCTCATTTTAATATTGATCATATTAAATTATTAATTACATACCTACTCTAATATTTGCTTAACTAAAGGTTGGGATGCTTGATCCACCAAGGGATGAAGTAAGAAATGCCATCCTTTCATGTATGAATGCGGGCATACGTGTCATCGTTGTTACTGGGGATAACAAGGTAAAATGAAGAGTCTGGTGAATACTGAATATTTTGAGCTGCAACAATCTGCTTTGCACCCAATTTAATTTCTGCATAATTTTAGACAACTGCAGAATCTTTGTGCCAAAAAATCGGTGCCTTTGATCACTTGGGAGATTTTACTGGGTTTTCTTATACTGCTTCTGAGTTTGAAGAACTTCCGGCATTGCAGAAGTCAGTGGCATTACAGCGAATGACAATTTTATCCAGGTAACAACTTTGATTCTTGTTGTTACTGGATCCCTTTTTAATTTTTACTTTATATATATAAAGTTATTGACTCTTGGTTCTAACTTATCTTTTTCTGTCATTTATAGTGGTTGATTTCCTTCCATTGACAGATATCCTTTATGTTGTCAGGGTAGAACCATCCCACAAGAGGATGCTTGTTGAAGCATTACAGAATCAAAATGAAGTGGTAACTCTCCCCTCTTTTGGTTGTCACTTTGATCTTTCCTCAAATGAAAATGTGCTCGCACAGGTCCTCTGTTTTATACTAGAAAGGAACCACATAAAATATGGTTTGTAACTTTGTCATGAGTACATTTTTTTGTGTGTAAAGTATGCATCGTGATAAACTTTTTTGAACTGGTAGTATGATGGCACGTGTAGTAAGGCTGGTGAAGTTGCATTTGTACGGCCAATCATTTGTTTGCAAATCATTATCTCTTTGCCTATATGCTGGGGCAACTTCTAGTTCTGCCTGTTAACTTGCTTATTAATCTGCATGAGTTTGGGTACTTTGGCATCTAGAGTGCTTTAACTTGCTTATTAACCTGCATGGAGTGGGTACTTTGGCATCTTGAGTGCTTCTTTGGGTTAGTCTCTGATATGATGTGTCTTCGCATGTCCAATAGGTATAGCTTACCTTCTCGAGTACTTTTTAATGTAAGATTACTTGACAACTCCTTCCATTGAAATGGTTAGTAGCAATAACAAGCGTATACCTCTGTTTTGAGCTGTTTTAAACACAGAGTACGAGGTACACGATTCCTTCTGTTATTACCTCTTTCCAAACTTTTTGTATGAATATTGTCTTGTCCTTGTGTAAATTTGCTGTCTTCTAGCCTCTTCTCAAGTATTTTCACCGCCTGAGTTTGCTTAACAATTGTTATCATTGAAATGGACCATAACCACGTTGATTGGTTTCCTCGATCATTACTTCTTTCTAATGCTTTGCATGTGAAACTTTTTTTATCCTTGTTCAAATGAACAGGGTCTCTTAGCCTTGTCGTGAGTGTTTTGATTATCAAAGCTTGCTAATATTCTTCATATTGGAATGCACCATAAATTTGCAGAAAGGGACCTGGATTTTTCGTTCTTTTAGTTCCATGCTTATGAAATATCTCTCCGCCAAATTATTCCTGTGTTGACAAACTTAGTTCTTTCTCTTTTCTTTTCATATTGATATATTTTTCTAATATTTTAATTCTAAGGTTGCTATGACTGGAGATGGAGTCAATGATGCACCTGCATTGAAGAAAGCTAACATTGGAATTGCCATGGGATCTGGAACTGCAGTTGCGAAGGTACTTGCTTTTTTTTTTTTTTTTTTTTTTTTTTTTTTTTTTTTTTTTTTTTTTTTTTGCATAGCTTATTTCTGGTGATGAATTAAAAAGCTTGCTAAAAGTCTAGTAAAATGTTAAAACTCCCACTTGCCAATTTGAATTTCAGAACCTAGATGCACTCTAACCTTCCCCTTGTAGATAGTTGAGAATTTAACGTAGTTGTATGTTAGAGTATATCTAGCTTGGTAATATGCTTTATTCTTTCTGGTTGCCCATGATTAGGAATTCCAGTGATTAGGAAAGTTTTCTTAGCTTAAACTTTTCTGATTTTATGTAATCTAAACTCCTATATCATGGATACTCTTTAATGTTTTGTCTAAAATCAATTCAACACGAGCTTTTCTCTTTGACTATATGGTATCAGCCTCTATAATCTTAGGTAAATATAATTAGCTTCCACTTACTGGAAGAAGGCATAATTGCAAAGTTTTTTGTTTTTCCATAATATTGTTGTGTTTTTGTGCTGTTTAGTGGCACCATCTCCTTTGACCATTATTCTGGCCGTTTTTCAGGTGAATTTACTAGTAAAACATATTTGAAAACTTCTTTTCTGTCTTCAGGGGATGAGTATTTGGGTATTGAGTCCTCCTCTGAACATAATTTTACGGTCATATTTCTGAAAAAATATTTTTTCTTCTTTTTCTTCATGATTCAGAATTTGGATATGTGAAATGCACGGGAGAAAAATATTATTATTGATGTTAATTGTAATACAATGAACCTTATTTATAAGTACACATAATATATAACCTACTCTTATTACATACGGAACTCGGGCTAATTACATATATATTCACAAAGCTATTTTAACACTCCCCCTCAAGTTGGTGCACACAAATTATATGTACCGAGCTTCTTACATATATAATTAATACGAGGACCAGTGAGGGACTTGGTGAAAATATCTGCAAGCTGATTATTCGACTTCACAAACTTTGTAGTAATATCTCCTGAGAGTATCTTTTTTCTGACGAAGTGACAATCAATCTCAATATGCTTAGTTCTTTCATGGAATACCGAATTCGATGTAATATGAAGGGCAGCTTGATTATCACACACAAGTTCCATGTGGTTGATTTCACCAAATTTCAACTCCTTGAGCAACTGTTTGATCCAAACTAGCTTACATGTTGCTATAGCCATTGCTCGATATTCTGCTTCTGCACTAGACCGAGCAACGACATTCTGTTTCTTGCTCTTCCAAGACACCAAGTGATCTCCTACTAAAACACAATATCCAGACGTAGAATGTCTATCAAAAGGTGATCCTACCCAATCAGCATCTGAGTATCCAACGATCTGCTCGTGGCCTCGATCCTCAAACAATAGTCCTTTGCCTGGAGCTGATTTTATTTACCGAAGAATGCGAACAACTGCATCCCAATGACTATCACAGGGAGAATCCATAAACTGACTTACAACACTCACAGGAAAGGAAATGTCAGATCTAGTCACTGTGAGGTAATTTAATTTACCAACCAGCCCCCTATATCTTGCAGAATCGCTGAGCGGCTCACCCTGCGCCGGCAGAAGTTTAGAATTTGGATCCATAAGAGTGTCAACAGGTCTACAACCTATCATTCTGTCTCCTCAAGAATGTTTAAGGCATACTTCCGTTGTGAGATCACAATACCTGAGCTAGACTGAGCGACCTCAATACTCAGAAAATACATTAAACTGCCTAGATCCTTAGTCTGATAGTGCGGAAAGAGATGTTGCTTCAACTTAGTAAAACTATCCTGATCATTGCCGGTGATAACAATGTCATCAGCATAAACCACCAAATACATATAGAGATTTGAAGCAGAATGCCGATAAAACACAGAGTGATCAGCTTCACTATGAGTCATGCCAAACTCCTGAATAACTGTGCTGAACTTACCAAACCAGGAAAGTGATTTTGTTACGGACAACCTCTTAAATCGCTGGAAAATTGCACGGTGACGAGGTCTTTCTTTCCGGAAGTTGTTGGAATGATGCACAACGATAAGTTTCTCATTAATGCTCTGTTACCATGTGAGGATGCACGGGAGAAATATCATTATTGATGTTAATGGTAATACAATGAATCCTATTTATAAGTACACATAATATATAACCTACTCCTATTACATACGGGAATCAGACTAATTACATATATATTCGTAAAGCTACTCTAACAGGATATTCAGTCCCTCATTTGAACATTAAATTTGGATATTTGTTCCAGGAAAGTCGTGTTGCCTTCTTTTTCTTCATAATTTCGGAAAATGAATTGAGTCTCTATTGTGCACATTAAATTTTCGATCACTGTTTTGAGAAATAAATGAGGAATGGAACATTGATTATCGAACTTATTCAGTTGTCTGAAAAAAAAAGGATAATTATTATGTATCAAACCGTAGGTTTCAGTCTTCCATTCCCAAAAGGGAAAGTTTGAAATTCTTTTTTCTTACCGTGGGACTAGGAGATTGGATCTAGTTGTAAGAAGAATGCTTAGTTCATTTTTCTCCTTATAAGGATCTTCAAACAAGGAAAAGGATTGGCAGTGGTAGATTACGTGATGACTTGTATATATCATATGGTATTCAAAACTCTGGTCAAGCCTTTTCTAGTGAAAGTAAGGATGTCAACCAATAAATAATACAGCGGCATAGACGGTTAGGACACCCATCATTCTTTGTTTTGAAAAAGTTATATCCTGATTTGTTTTCAAGTACTGGATTTGAATCTTTGTTCTGTGATGCGTGTAAATATGCCAAACATACGAGAAACTCTTATCCTGTGAGTGATAATAGAAGCACAACTCCGTTTGTGACTATTCATTCTGATGATGGGGTCCTACCCAAACTGTTTCTTTGTCTGGTACTCGATGGCTTGTTACCTTCATTGATTGCTACTAGGATGACTTGGGTATGTTTGTTAAAAGCCAAAAGTGAAGTTTTCTCTTGTTTTCAGTCATTTCTTAAGATGATTTGTACTCAGTTTGATGGCAAAATAAAAATTTTGGGAACTGACAATGGCAGTGAATACATGGATATAAGATTTGGTGCTTATTTGGAGTCCAGTGGGATAGTCCATCAGACTAGTTGTCTTTACACTAGTGCACAAAATGGGGGCTGAAAGAAAAAATAAGCATTTGTTAGAAATAGCAAGATCTCTTATGTTCACCATGCATCTACCAAAACTTTACTAGGGGATGCTATTCTAGCGGCTACCTATCTTATCAACAGAATGCCACTTAAACCCCTCAATTTTGAAAGTCCTCTGGAAACTTTAAAGGGTAAGAATGAATATACTGTTCCTCCAAAGGTGTTTGGGTGTGTTTGCTTTGTCCACAATAGAAATTCTGAGAAACTTGATCCCAGAGCTATAAAGTGTATTTTCATTGGGTATTTTCCGACATAGAAAGGTTACAAATGTTATCATCCTCCCTCCAGGAGATCTTTTGTTAACATGGATGTTAGCTTTCGAGAATCTGAGCCTTATTTCAGTATTACCTCATCACCTCTGCAGGGGGAGAGTAGTAAGGAGGAAGAAGTGATTCTACCTAGTTCCATTGCTGGACCTTTTGATGACATTGTCATAGGGGAAAATGAAATTGGAGAAAGAATTCAGGGGGAGACTATTGGGCGTTTGGATAAGTTTGATTTGAAAACTTACTCTAGGAAAAATAGAGCAGACGAAGTCATCATGCAATCTACCGAAGCTGAACCTTCTTCTACCGGTGAGTTATCTACATTTCCTAATGAGTTATATGAACCTATTGCTCACAGAAAAGGAGTAAAATCTTGCACCACCAAACACCCTTTATCTAATTTTGTCTCCTATAATTCTTTGTGTCCCTCCTATAGAGCCTTTGCCTTGTCTATTTCTTCTATGTCTATTCCCAGAATTGGAGGGAAGCTTTTGCAGATCCTAAATGGAAGCAAGCTATGATTGAAAAAATGAAGGCCTTGTCAAAAAATGAGACTTGGGAACTTGTCACTTCATCACCAGACAAGAAGTTGATTGAGTGCAAATGGGTCTTCACTGTGAAGCACAAAGCTGATGGCTCGATTGAAAGATTCAAAGCAAAATTGGTGATTAAGGGATTCACTCAGACTTATGGAGTGAATTATCAAGAGACATTTGCCCCTGTTGCTAAGATGAACACTGTTACAATTCTTTTATCTTGTGCAGCTAATCTTGATTGGGACTTGCAATAGTTTGATGTGAAGAATGCATTTCTTCATGTAGACCTAGAAGAAGAGGTGTATATGGAGATTCCTCCTGGATTTGATATTGCACAGAGTCAAGAAAAGATATGTGTATTGAAGAAAGCTTTATACGGACTACCAACAAAGCAATGCTGATCATTGCCTCTTCATAAGACATTAACGGGTAAACTCACGCGTCTCATATTTTATGTTGATGACATAGTAATGACAAGAGATGACAAAGAGATGTCCCGATTAAAAAAGTTGTTGGCACATGAATTTGAGATCAAAGATTTAGGAAAATTGCAGTACTTCTTGGGATACAAAAAAGGAATCTTTATTTCTCAAAGGAAATATATTTTGGATCTCTTGAAAGAAACTGGTATGAGAGGTTGCAGACCCGCACAATCACCTATTGAAAGCAATCACAAGTTACAAAGCGGAGTTGGAGAATCAGTTGATAAGGAGAGATATCAGAAGCTGATTGGAAGACTCATTTATTACTCCCGCACTAGACCAGACATAGCCTATTTAGTTAGCCTGGTGAGTCAGTTAGCCTACTCATTTATCTTTCGTATTTTGCGGTATCTGAAGTCTGCTCCAGGGAAAGGTCTATTTTTCTCCAAACAAGATCACCTCCAAATAGAAGCCTTTACATATGCGGATTGGGTTGGATCTCCAGATGACAGAAGATCAACATCTGGTTACTGTACGCTCGTAGGAGGAAACTTGGTTACTTGGAAAAGCAAGAAGCAAAGTGTAGTTGCTAGATCAAGTGCGGAGGCTAAATATAGAGCTATTGCCCATGGTGTTTGCGAACTGCTTTGGCTACAAAAACTATTACAGGAATTGAGACTGTCTGAAAAAGGAAAACTTTCCTTGTACTGTGACAATAAGGCTGCCATCAGTATAACTCCTAATCCAGTTCAGCATGACCGAACAAAGCATGAAGAAAAGTTACAACTGGTGTCTTGAGTTTGTTTCATGAGCCATCGGAAAAACAACTAGCTGATATGTTTATCAAAGGTCTCAACAAGCGAACTTCCCATACTTTGAGTTGCAAGTTGTGCATGTGCGACATCTTTGCACCAACTTGAGGGGAGTGTTGATTAGCATGATTCAAGGAGACTTGGTTTAGGAGTAGCATGATTTCAGGAGATTTAACTATATTTAGGAGATCTGATTTTATTCTGATTTGATTTGATTTAATAGTTGGATTGATTGTATAGATTTATTTTATTTCCTTAATTAGCATTAGGAGCTTTGTATAAATTCCCTTATTGTGTGTTTGCTCATGGGTTGTAAACACACATAGAAATACAAAAAGCATTTTATTTTTCTCAAAATCTACAAATAGATCAGCCCAGATATAAAAGCTATAACAATAACTAGCAATAATGCCATAGAAAATAGTGTGGAAACTACATAAACCACTAACAACCCGTAGTGCAACATTATCAGCCCAGCCCCGCCCCGGGAACAACATAGAGAAATGCTCGGCTCCCTTCTAACCTACAACTTTAATGCTCGACCTTCACACCTTCCTATCTAGAGCCATGTACTCGGATATATGAAGTCGCGCCATGTCCTGCCTGATCACCTCACCCCATTACCTCTTAGGCCGCCCTCTACCTCTCCTCGTATCTGCAAATGTCAAACGCTCACACTTCCTAATCGGGGCATCTATGCTTCTTCTCCGCACGTGCCCGAACCATCTAAGCCTCGCTTCCTACATCTTGTCGTCCATGGGAGCCGCACCCATCTTCTCCCGAATATCTTCATTCCTAATCTTATCCAGCCTAGTGTGCCCACACATCCATTTCAACATCCTCATATTTGCCACTTTCATCTGCTGGGTATGCGAATTCTTGGCTGCCCAACATTCAGCCCCATACAGCATGGCCGGTCTTACCACCGCTCTATAGAACCTGCCTTTGAGTTTCGGTGGCACTTTCTTGTCGCACAAGACTCCAGATGCTAACCTCCATTTTATCCACCCTACTCCTATACGGTGCGTTACATCCTCGTCTATCTCTCCATCCCCCTGAATAATCGACCCAAGGTACTTGAAACTTCCTCTCTTGGGGATGTGATTCAAGCCTCACATCCATGTCCGCTTCCCCCGACGCATCGCTGAACTTACACTCCAGATATTCTGTCTTAGTCCTACTCAACTTGAAACCTTTAGCCTCAAGGGTCTGTCTCCATACCTCCAGTCTCTCATTAACGCCGCCTCGCGTCTCATCAATCAGAACTATATCATCAGCGAACAACATATACGATGGCACCTCCCCTTGAATATGGTGTGTTAGTGCATCCATCTCGGGAGAAAATAAGAAACGGCTGAGTGCAGACCCTTGGTGCAACCCCATGACAACCGTGAAGTGCTTCGAGTCACCTCCCACAGTCCTAACTTGAGTCTTAGCTCCCTCATACATGTCCTTTATAACCTTAATATAAGCTACTAGCATACCTTTCACCTCCGGGCATCTCCAAAGAACCTTCCTCAGAACCTTGTCATACACTTTCTCTAGGTCAATAAACACCATGTGCAAATCTTTTTTCCTATCCCTATACTGTTCTACTAACCTCCTGATAAGGTAGATAGCTTCCGTAGTGGAACGACCCGGCATGAACCCGAATTGGTTGTCGGATATAGACACTGCCCTCCTCACCCTCCCTTCCACCACCCTTTCCCAAACTTTCATAGTGTGACTTAGTAACTTGATGTCCCTATAGTTGTTATAATTCTGAATGTCACCTTTGTTCTTGTGGAAATTGTGGAAATTTATTTGGCTATTCTCCAGCTACCATTTCAAACTATGCCGATGATGTCGTGGAAATTGTATTATCATATCTCTTATTGGTAATTGGGAGGAGATTCCTTTTAGTGTGATATGAGAAGCACTTATCTGACTTTCTGTGGATGATAATTTCAACACTTATTGTCTTTCTGGTGACACTATTTCGGCGACGCTATTTTAATGATATTTTGCAAATCACTGTTCCTTTGAGAACTAACTTTTTTTGGCAGCGTTCCAGTTTGGATTTACAAATTCCTTCTCTACCTTGAGTTTGAGGGGGCACGGTGAGAATCAAGAGATTTAATGCTGATATATGTCCGAATGTATCTAGAGTCCATTGGGATTTAGCTGAATAAAAGTAGCTTTACTTGGGCTTAAAAGCACTTTTGAAGTGCTGGAGCTGAGTTCAAAAAAAGATGCAGTTATGTGTTTGGCTAGAAGTGCTGAAGCTTAAAATAAGTAGTTGATGTGTTTGGTGGAAAAGTGCTGATAAGCACCATTTTCTGTTAAAATGACTAAAATGCCCGTAAAGCTGTTAACACTAAAATAAACTAACTTTTTGCCTGATTATAGTCCATTTTCAGTTCTAAATTAATTAGATAAGATTATTTTTAACAAATATAAATTATTTATTGGAATAATATATAAATAATTGATAATTTGATAAATGTTTATAAATAAACAACTTACTAATTAAATAGTGAAAAGTATTCATATGATTACAAGCATTAGCATTTCAAATTTCATTAGAAAAGAGCCATTAAAGTCACGCGTGTAGTGGTTTTCCTATCACTATAGAGCCATTCATCATGTTCCGGAATGTGCAGCAATTGATCAAAGTTTATTCCACGTTTTTCAGTTGCAGCAAAAATCTAATACAAGTCCAAATTCTTAAAGAAAGTATCAGTTGTACATAATCAAACTTATAGAAAAACATAACAGTTCGGTAAATTTAGAATCTGCGAAATATTGGATGAACTTTCTTTACGTGATAAATTGTTTTAAGATATTTTAAGTGAGAAAATCCATTCAACTTGAATTAACAAGGACGGCAGAGATGGAAGGCAGCTGAGGAAGAAGAAGGAAAAGAAACAAATAGAGTTAGGGCCTTTCATTGTGAAGGGTATTTAGGGAATTTTATAAAGTGTAAGGGATAAGAATGTTAATACTCGGTCAAACCTAAATTACCAGCTTTTAAGTTAATCCAAACACCCTCCTAGATTAGGCTTGTGGTATATAATTATGTTCTTTATTATTGTGTCATAAGTAGGAATTCTGGTAATTGGAAATTTTTTCTCATGATAAAGTTTTCTTATTTTATGTAGTCTAAAATGATCGTATTTCTAGTATCGTAAACTCCTATATAATGGGCACTCTTGTATATTGTCTAGACGAGTTTTATTGTCCCTCGTTCTCGCCCTCATTACTTTTCTGGTTAGCTCAGGTAATACAGTGCCAGGAAGGGTTTCACTGAGTAAGACCGTACATTATTGATGCTGCCTGAATCTCTTAGGCCTACGTATTTGTCTGTTATTTTTTTTAATATGAAAGTTGTACTAAAGAATTCACCTAAATATGATTTACTGCTTTAGAGGTGGGGTGGATCCTATCCTCCTTTTCCTTCTGTTTGTACCTCAAGAGTTTCAGGTTTTTATTATTTTGTAATTAGCAGTTGAAGTTGTTACAATTAACAGTAAGGTTGACAAAATTCCTAGGAGCTCTTTGAAGCAAGTAATATAGCGTTAAATGCTTAAATATGTGAAACTGAATATGGCTTCTGCCCATAAGGTTTTCCCGTGGAAAATATTTTCTTTGGAACAGGATATGCTTAAATATTCTTTTCACAATAAAAATAACCAAACTGGACAAAACTTGCCACTGCTTAAATAAATTAGTGAATATGTAAAGCAGTAATCATATCCTACAGTACATTGGTGCAACCACCTTTTTGTTACCCCTCTGCAGTTTCGAATGACTTTACCAAGAAATTCATTGTTTAATGACATAGTGGGCTTTGTTTTAAGATTTTCTGGTCTGTCATAAATTGTTTATATTGGATTCCCGAAATTGACATGGGAACTTAATCCCTTTCATCCTGGTCTCAAAATGCAGAGCGCTTCAGATATGGTTTTAGCAGATGATAACTTTGCGACTGTTGTTGCTGTAAGCTGATATTCTATTTTCATCAAATTCTCCTAAATCTCTTACCTTTAAAACTATATTCCTTTGGTTTATTGAATTATGCTTTCTGAACAGGCGGTTGCTGAAGGAAGGGCTATATACAACAATACGAAACAATTTATTAGATACATGATATCTTCAAATATTGGTGAAGTGGTCTGTATTTTTGTGGCAGCTATGCTTGGGATTCCTGATACTCTTGTCCCTGTGAGTTCGTAGCCTATAACCTCTGTAACATGTTCATCCCCGTTCTTAAGCATCTCAAGTGCATATTTTCCCCTGCTAATCTGCATTTTAGCCCCTCCCCCNCCACCCTCGGAGTAGTGTTTGTTATATTTCTAAAGAAGCAGTCATGATATGTTACTGTCTCAAAGTGTTGAGAGCTTTTGATGGGGTAGAGAAGGGTTTTGTACAGTTGAGGAGTAGCCTTTTTTTCTCTTATTATGTTTAGGTGCACCCATGAGACTCCCTTAAGCATAGAAGATTGAGTGTCTTTTGTAGAGAACCATATTTTGTTGTGAGGTTCTCTTTTCTTAGTATACTTCTTGTATACGGGCATTCATGCCCTTCTTTCAAGGAAATTTTTATTACTTTATCCAAAAAAAAGTCCCTGTTTCGCAAGCATGAGGTTCGAGGAAAGTGATGCAATAGTGGTCCACCTTGAACATTTTTTTGGGGTAAAAGTTTCATTGATTTGCACCAAGTGCTAAATATGTACACAAAAAAGGACTTAACTTCCCTTAAATATTAAAGGAATCCAGAAAATCTGCAAAAGAAAATACATCAGGTCTGCTTAAATCACACCAAGAGTACGGCAGATTAATAGCCCTAGACTATACAAAAGGCGAAAGCATAAGTTTTTCCGCGAGCATCTGTCCTCTCCAGCTTCTTACTGCAGATTTAAAGGTTGGAAGAACTACCCAATGCACTCCAAATACATTCAGGAACATGGCCCAAATGTCCCAAATGCCCCAAACAAAACGGCAATGCAAAAATAAGTGTATAGGGGATTCTACTTTTGCTTCAGCTTCACATAGGTAGCATCTAATACCTACTCTGAGTCCTCTTTTTGTAAGTCATCTTTACTCTGAGTCCTCCTGTAGTATCCATTTCTTTCACTATAAACAATCATCCATATCCATTTTTTAATAACATGGCTCCAGCGTTCTTTTGAAGGCTGGGAAGCTAGTTTGATGCTTTATATGTTTCTCTTTTAAGTATGTTAAGTTGGCTCGTTTCTAATTCCCTTATTACTCTCGAGCTTAGTTTTTTCAGATTTATCAGGTTATTTTGTTGATACTCAGGTCCAACTGCTATGGGTAAATCTAGTCACTGATGGATTGCCTGCCACTGCTATTGGGTTTAATAAACAAGACTCAGATGTTATGAAGTCCAAACCTCGGAAGGTTATATTCTCTTTCCGTCTTAGTAGACTCATGTCGGTTGTTTCTAAAGATAATATGGTCTTTTGTGTGCAATTGCTACTGCTGTTTTGTTGTTTGTTTCAAGTTGTTTACTGCAAGGCTTAGATGGCGTACTTGCTTTGACTTTAGAAGCTCTGTTTTCTCGTGCTTTTGTCCGGTTGTTTCTGCTACCAGGCTGGTGAATCAGGCTCGTGTTTTTATAACTTTATGGTGATTATGGACTGCTTGATAGTGCTTGTTAACTTATGAGATCTCATTATTCTGTTATTAGCCGCAAACATGAAGCATAAATTTAAGGTGATGAATTATATCAGAGACAGAGCCTATGTAGTGTTGAAGAACTTTTTCTGTTCTTCCTGGTTGAAAACTAAACAGAGAGGCTATTTGAATGAATTATTTAATTCTGGAAGTTAAGTTGGGATGCTATCGCATTTATAATATTCTAGGTCAACACATACTGGATTGTCAAAGTGGTTTATAACACGTGGAAAAGATACTACGTGAAGGCATGCACTTAAATTTCTGGTTAAAAAATAAAGCATTGCATGTTCTTTTCTGGGGTGATCACATTTAACAAATTGCTTATCCATTTTTATCCTTAGAGCAAGCGAGAATTGATTTCTTTGTGATATGTAAATGCAATCAAACATAAAATGCATGTTCTTTAAATGCATGTTCTTTTCTAGGGTGATGACATTTAACAAATTGATTCTCCAACTTTATCTTTAGAGCAAGTGAGAGTTGATTTATGTGTGACATATATGTTAGATAGTTATGTAATTAATCCTAGTCCCACATGGAATAGGAGTAGAATATGTATTGTGTGTAATTATAAATAGGGCCCATTATATTATAGTTAATAGATGCATAATATTTTTTCTCGTGCTAATTCTCATATGGTATCAGAGCGGAAGTGAGAAACTTATCGTTGTGCCTCATTCCAATGACATCCGGAAGAAAGACTTGCTGTCGTGCAATTTTTCCGGTGACTTAAGGCTGTCTAGTATAGAAAAACCATTATCCGTCAGTGTTGTGCAAAAACAAATACCACAACAAGGTAAAGACTTGCTGTCGTGCAATTTTTCCGGTGATTTAAGGCTGTCTAGTATAGAAAAACCATTATCCGTCAGTGTTGTGCAAAAACAAATACCACAACAAGGTAGATCAGCCTCTGGTGACCAACCTATAAAAATATCTCTAGTAGAAACCTCCTCACACGCCCACACGATGCCAGAAGAAAATTTTTCGGTGAGATTCTTTCTCACGCGTCGACGCATACGACCCTTTCCGGCCATTTTCCTGCGAGGACAATTGGCTCCCGAGGCAATTTCGAGCCTACCATCCAGGTTACACCAGATGACAGCTTGTTTTATTTTTTGGCGACTTGTTGCAGATTCTGGCGGTTGTTTCCAGTTTCCAACGACTACAATGTCTTTTTTCTACTGCTTCTTGACTGTTTCTATGTTTTTTTAATTATTTGGTTCAATAATATCTTTGGGAGTTGATGTTTTTGGTTCTAAAAGCACGGGTGACGAAAATTGAAGTGTTATAATTATTTCGGAACCCCTAATGGGAAATTCAAACTATTTAGCTTGGCTTTTCTCGGTTGAGTTGTGGTGCAAGGGTCAAGGTGTTCAAGGCTACTTAACCAAAAAGACCAGCGATGGAGACGAAAAAGCCAAAGCACATTTGGAGAAGATTGATTCTCAGTTATGTAGTCTCTTGTGGCGATCAATTGATTCCAAGTTAAAGCCTTTGTCTAATCCATTTTAGACATGCTATTCCGTTTGGAAAAAAGGTTCACACTTTATACACTAATGACATATCTCGTTTTTATGAGGTGATATCTCGGATAACAAACTTAAAGAAACAAGAACTGGATATGTCTAATTACTTGGGACAGGTACAAGAGTCATGGAGGAATTTGAGAAGTTGATGCTAGTTTCTGCAAGTGTTGCGAAGCAATAAGAGCAACAACAGAAGCTGTTTCTAGTTCTTACTTCTTACACTCGCTGGACTTCCTAATGACCTTGGTTCAGTACGGGACTAGATTTTGGCTAGTCCGACTGATCCTATGGTTAATGAATTATTCTCTCAATTACTTCGCCTTGCTGCAGCATCTAGTCACACAGTGATCCCCATCACAGACTGTTGACTCCTCTGTTCTCGCATCTCAGATAGTGAAAAAATCGGACATCTCAGCATATGGAGAATCGACGAGGAGGAGGACGCTTTGGGAGATCTCGACCTAGGTATAGTCATTGTAATAAACTTGTACACACTCGTAAAATATGCTTCTTTACATGGTCGACCACCCAGAAATGTTCATGTTGCTCAGACCGAGACTACAGGGTAACCAAGGATTTTCTTTATCTGAAGGGAATATAATGTGTTCCTTCAGTATCGAGCAAGTAAGCAGGCATCTTCAGAAGTACCCTCGGTTGCTCAGACTGATACTTCTGTTGATGGTAATTTTTTTGCTTGTGTAATCCAATTTAGGACTCTTGGACCGTGAGTCATGGACTGGACCCAGGGGCTTCTAATCATATCTCTGGTAATAAATCATTTTTGTCGAATATTGTGTATTCACAGTCTCTTCCCACTTTTACTTTAGCCAATGGGTTCCAAACTAAAGCAACAGGAGTTGGACAAGCTAATCCCCTATCTTCTGTCACCCTAGATTCTATTTTTTATGTCCCTGGCTCTCCTTTTAGTCTTGCATCTATTAATCGTTTGACTCGTGCCCTCCATTGTGATATGTATTTTATTGATGATTCTTTTGTTATGCAGGACCGCAGTACGGTACAGACGATTGGCACATGGCGTGAATCACAAGGCCTTTACTACCTTAACTCACTCAATCCCTTCACAGCATGTCCAGTTACAGATCCTCCAGACCTAATTCACAGACGTTTAGGACATTCGAGTTTAAACAAGCTTCAAAAGATGGTGCCTAGTTTGTCTAGCTTGTCTATATTAGATTGCGAGTCGTGTCAGCTTGGGAAATATACCAGAGCCATCTTTCCACGTAGTGTTGATTTGTCATGCAGAGTTTGTTTTTTCTTAAGTTCATTCTGATATATAGGGTTCTAGTAGAATTAGTTGAACCTTAGGATTTCGTTATTTTGTTAGTTTGATGATTATTGAAGATGTACTTAGCTTTTCTTAATGGAAGGTCGTTCTGAGTTTTCTTTATTCCAGAGTTTTTTGTGCTGAAATAAATAATCAATTTGGTATTTCTATTCACACTTTTCTCGGTGATAATGCCTTAGAATATTTATCCTCTCAGTTTCAGCAGTTTATGACTTCTCAAGATATCATTCATCAGACATCTTGTCCTTATACCCCTCAGCAGAATGGGATTGCAGAGAGAAAGAATAGGCATCTCATTGAGATTGCTCGAACACTTCTAATTCAGTCCCATGTTGCGTTGCGTTTTTGGGGCGATGCAGTTCTCACAGCTTGTTACTTGATTAATCGGATGCCTTCATCTCCCATCCAGAATCAAGTCCTGCATTTAGTATTGTTTCCCCCGTCACCTTATACTCTTTTTTCCCTTGTGTTTTTGGGAGCACATATTTTGTTCATAACTTAGCCCCTGGGTAAGATAAGTTAGCTTCTCATACTCTCAAGTGTGTCTTCCTTGGTTATTTTCGTATTCAGAAGGGATATCGTTGCTATTCACCTGATTTCATAGGTACCTTATGTCAGTTGATATCACATTTTAAGGTCTCATCCTTACTTTACTTCTTCTGATCATATTGATATATCTGAGGTCTTACTTATACCAATTTTTGAGGAGTCTACTATGGCTTCTCCTATATCCCAGCTACGAAAGTCTTACCCATACTGACTTTTAAGAAATCTATTGTCGCTTCTCCGACATTCCCAACTGCAGGAACACCACTCTTGATTATCTTCGTCGTCCGCGTCTATTATCGGACTCTGCTGATTCACGTCCTGCACCTTACCCTGCTCCTATTGCGGACTTATCTTTTCCTAGTCCACCGATTGCACTTCGGAAAGATATACGGTTCACACTTAATCCTAACACCATTATGTCGGTTTAAGTTATCATCGTTTGTCATCACCCGTTATGCGTTTGTATCATCTTTGTCCTTTGTTTCTATTCCTAAGTCTATAAGTGAAACACTGTCTTATCCAGGATGGCGACAAGTTATGATTGGCGAGATGTCTGTTTTACATATGGATGGTACTTGGGAGCTTGTTCCTCTTCCTTAAGATAAATCTACTGTTGGTTGTCTTTGGGTTTATGCAGTCAAAGTTGGTCCACATGGCTAGGTTGATCGACTTAAGGCCCGTCTTGTAGCCAAAGGCTATACTTAGATAATTGGGCTCGATTACAGTGATACTTCCTCTCCTGTGGCTAAAATAACATCATTCCGCCTTTTTCTATCCATGGCTGTTGATTGCTATTCGCCTCTCTATCAGTTTGTCATTAAAAATATTTTTCTTCACGGTGACCTTGAGGATGAAGTTTATATGGAACCACTTGGTTTTATTGGTCAAGCCGAATCTAATGGCCTTGAATGTCAGTTGCGCCGGTCACTCTATAGTCCAAAGCCGTCTCCTCGAGCCTGGTTTCATAAGTTCAGCACAGTTATTCGGGAGTTTGGCACGACTCATCGTGAAGCAGATCACTCTGTGTTTTATCGGCATGCTGCTTCAAATCTCGGTATTTATCTAGTGATTTATGTTTACAATATTGTTATCACCGGCAATGATCAGGATGGTATTACTAAGTTGAAGCAACATCTCTTTCAGACTAAGGACCTGGGCAGATTAAAATATTTCTTGGGTATTGAAGTCGCTTAGTCTAGCTTAGGTATTGGGATGGGATCTGACAATGGAAGTATGCCTAGACATTCCTGAGAAGATAGGAATGACAGGCTGTAGACCTGTTGATACTCCTATGTATCTGAATTCTAAACTTCTGCGTG
>MCJB01048876.1:119318-157094 GCA_002018475.1 Nicotiana obtusifolia
CCCAGAGTCTCAGCTAGTAGGGATGGTAATAGCTTCAAAGAGCTCTTAAACGTAAGAAAGCATCTTCTCGCTTGTACTCTGCAGCTACGTGCCCTTCTCCCTGTTTAAAACAATCCAACATGTATTAAGGAAAGGGGGAATAAAAAAGAATAAGTTATTTGAAATGATATTAAGGTTCTTACCTTTACTGTGGCATAGGTCATTTTATTGGAGTATGATCTCATGTGACTACCGACAAGCAATAAAGGGTGTTAGCTCAGTATTTATGGGAAAAAAAAGTCTGATGTAGTAATTCAATAGAAAGATGTAATGACTGAATCTAGAACGTACACAGCAAAATTTTTTTTTTTTTTTGGTGAAAGGTATTAGCATATATTAATAATTACTAAATAGAGTACTCATTGTTAGTGGGATATTGGTTTCCCCTATGTTTGGACAAAACTTGTTCTCAGCTATTACTATTACAAATCAAAATAGTTCTAGGTACTACAGTTCCTAGGATGTCTGCCCAAAAAATTTTATTTGCAAACATCGGAGGAACTGGCAGCATTGTTGTTTTTCTCAAAAAGTTGGTTCTTGCTCCTCCTTTTGCCATCGCATCAGCAACCCTATTCTGTTCCCTGTAGTTGTGTTTCACTACTACACTGCGCATCCTTTGAACAACAACCTGCATTAAGAAATAATAGAGTCATGAGTGTTATTTCCTGAGATTAGCATCTTATTACCTCCGTAAAATTTGTGACTATTTCAGTGGTATTAGGCCCCTTTATTCTGCAATTTGGAGACCCCTTAAAAGTGCGGTCATCTTCGGCTGGGTGTTGGTGGTATTGGGCATATTTTTCCATGAATCCAAGGATCTAGTCTTCACTAAGTGTCCTAAAGACACCTCCAATGTCACCTATCCCTGGGTTACCTAGAGCTACCCCATATGTATTAAGCTTATAGTGACCCCCGTGTGGAGGTTCCCATTTGACACTTACAGTAACTGTATTCCTCAAACTCTCCCTGACTGTTACTATGTAGAATTCAGTGACCAGAGCAATGGTGTTAGATATGGAGATGTGATCTTTCTTTTTGTTTAATAGGTTATGATTTCTTGTTATCCATATGTGCCAGAAGCATAAGGGAAGGATAACCTTCCAAGATAGAATATCATTGAAAGGCATTTTCCTTAGGTTGGTCTATACATTGGACCAGGACTGGGCTGTGAAGTTTGGGTATCACTGTTGGCTGGCAGTTGTGCTTTTAGTGGTGAGATCATGCCGGAACAACTTAGCATTAGGACAGTCGAAGAAAATATGGGTTCTTGTTTCTAGAGTGGAGGAGCAGAAACAACAAGCAAGGTTACAATAAACCCCAATTCTGTGAAGGAGGGCTCCTGTTGGTAGTCTATCATGAGACAGCAGCCAAATGAATGTTTTGATCTTATTAGGTGCCTTTAACTTCCACATCCAACTAAATTTATTTCCATTCTTATTCTCAATTAAATCAGCTTTGCTACTAAGAAAGGTGTAGGCTGATTTGGTGGTAAAGATGTCATTGTGTGTCAGAACCCAAATCATCTTGTCTTCCTTGACTGAATTAGTAGGAGTGAATGTGGATTTGACTAGGTTCATGATGTTGTTAGGAAGGCTGAGGAAGAGGGAAGAGGTATTCCATTCCTCATTATTGTAGATTGTGGCCACCTTAGCAGTAAGGTCATTTAGTGTAAGAGGACCCCAAGCATTTTTCTAATGAATGTATTATTTGGTATCCATGCATCATTAAAAAAAATACCATGTCCCCTTTGTTGATGACCCATCTGCCAGCCTGCTTACATGTATCCCATTCCCTGAGAATACACTGCCAGATTGGAGATTTGTATTTTTTTGGGATATGATTTCAATTACAGTACTTGGAGTTGAGGACTCTTGCCCAGTACTTGGAGTTGAGGACTCTTGCCCAGAGAAATGAGGTATTATGAAATATCCTCCAACCAATATATGTCTTATCCTTGCACTCCACTTTTGCAAGCCCAGGCCCCATGGCATTTTGGAGTTGTAACCTTTCCCAGCCTACCAGGTACATTTTCTTCCTATTTGGACACCAATCATCAATAATGGAATAGTTTTGAGCTTTAATCCATGCTTCCGTAGACATGAAAGGAACACCCATGTCATGATCACCACTGCTTCAACAAGCCTCTGATTCAAAATTTTAAGTTATCTAGTGCAGAATATTTTTACACTCACCTCATTTGTGAAAATTAGGTTTAGACCAATTATGTATATTGAAAAGTTTAGACCAATTATGTATATTGAAAAATAAATTTAATATTATTACACTTACTACCTCATTATAACTCGACGCAGATGTAGTTAATTTATATGTCCGTATCTACTGCCTTCAATATACATCCATTTGTAAATCTTTAAATGAAAGGCTTTAATTTTGAGAATTATAAGCAAATGAAGGGGGAAAAAAACTAACCTGAATATAAGCGCTCGATAGCCTTTGGTGCTAAGATTTACATGATACGAAAAACTATCCATAGATGTAAATGTGTAGAATCTCTTTATACCATCTTGCTTACATCTTTCCCATCTTCTTATGGTTCCCTAGTATAAGTAGAAAAACAAGGCAAAATAACACTTCAATTTCTTGTTATATATATACTTGATGCAATACGTCCCTTTTTAAAGTAATAATTGATAATATAATTCACATACCTTTCGAACACGAAAAGCTTCTCGGACTGCAGGGTCATTTGCGCAATGATCAGAAAGCTTGTGCCTTGACTCCTGCAATTATGGATAATTCGTTTTTTCTAATTATTTTGATTACGACTTAATTCCTTAAATAGTCAACTAATGAAATTGCCTAATAAAGTTATTTCTTTTTTTTTTCTAGTGAAGTCACTAAAGTTCATATATATATATATATATATATATATAAAGATATATGCTGGTGTCTCTGTAAAAAGGTTCCATGTAGCTCCGTTGAAGTGATCCGGTCTGAAAATGTGGTATCAGAGCCATGTTAAAGAATAGAAATAAGTGCTAATTTCAATACAATTTTCTCTAATGAATATTATTAGGAAACAAACTACTGTTAAAAACAGTAGGAAGGAAGAATATGATATGCCTCAACACTTAGACCTTCTTAATAAATGGACGATTCCTAGAATCCAACCTAAGGTTATATACCAACTAGGTACCTTTGAAAAATTAGATTTAAAACAAGTAGTTAAAATTATTGAAGAGACTATTACAGTAGATAATGATCATGCTCCTTTTAGATTATTATCTGAAAATGAGACTCATAGATTTTTGCATATTGGCTTAATATAAGTTGCCTTCAAGCCACTTATGTTAAGAGGCTTACCTGAAAGCTTCATAGCAGCTCTCAGAGATGACAGAAACTAAAACTGAAAAAAGTCCCTTATAGGGATAGCGCAAACCAGTTTGGCCTACGGCCCTATATATTTTAATGCATACCCTAACTTACATATTTCTTTGAGTGATGAAAACTCTTTAAATGCTTTGATATTGAGTATTAAACTACACAGAAGTTATATGTATCTGTTACAGGATTTTATTATAAGCCTTTATATACTTTAAACCCTATGTGCAAAATTATGGATTTCAAAAATGAAACTATTCTAATAGAAGCAAATTTTGGTAAGTCTAAGGTTACTACCAGAAGACTTATTAAGTAGGATGAAATAGATTTTTCCAAAGAATGGGCCATTGAGGAGGCAATAGCTCCTCGAAATAACACTAACAATGAAATCACAGAAGTCGAACAACTTCAAACCTTTGTCAATAAGTACCTCTAACACCTCCCTTAAGGGCCAAACGGAAAACAAATGAGTTATGGGTGAATGAAAGTTCTTTCTCTTTCTCATTTATGCATATAATAGGGTAGCATTGAAGAGCTAGTTTCATAGTGTTAATCTAAGTTGCTCCATACATGGCAATTTAGGTGCGCACTCGTGTTCAATTGTAAGACTACAAATCTCATTTTTTAAAAAATTAATTTGTCTAATTTTTGCAATAATATTATTAGAAATGATCTCATTCAAAAATCTTTGGACTGGTTGAGTTATAAACTCGAAAATAATTGCTTTTCCATTAAAAGTTCCTGTGAAACTATGAATGTCCCAATTAGTAAAAGAAATTATGTGGTGAAAAATCGAGACTTCTAATATTATATCTTGGTGAATATATTTTACTAAAACAAAACTTTCTGGTACACAGACATTATTCTGGCAAATATAAGCTTTAGGTATTTTATAAGAAAAATCAATTTTGTGAGCACTGGCATTTTTTAATCTATGAGTAATCTTATGAAAATATTTTGAAGGTATTACTCCTTTAATACAATTTAGATCAGCACCACTATCAAATAAAGCGACAAACTCTTTTTTAAAATTATAATCTATTAAAAGAGTAACTTTTATTAAAAAATTTTGAGTACTAAATAGCTTAAGTTTTTGTAAAAACTCATTATCAACCATATTAACTGCTCCTAGAAAATCATCTTTTTACCCCACTTTTTGAGGTACTAGCATCAAAACCTTCTTCAGTAATATTAGTACTGAATTTCTGATTTGTAGGGACATGAGAATTACCCACACCCATACAAGTGTCGTGTCGACACGAGTTTCACAGGAACTTTTAATGGAAAAGCAATTACTTTCGAGTTTATAACTCAACCAGTCCAAAGATTTCTGAATGAGATCATTTCTAATAATATTATTTGCAAAAATTAGACAAATTGATTTAAAAAAAAAAAGAGATTTGTAGCCTTACAATTGAACACGAGTGCGGCACCTAAGCTGCCGTGTCGGAGCAACTTAGATTAACACTATGAAACCAGCTCTTCAGCGGTGCCCTATTATATGCACAAATGAGAAGAGAAAGAACTTTCATTCACCCATAACTCATTTGTTTTCTATTTGGCCCTCAAGGGAAGTGTTAGAGGTAGATTCTTATTGACAAAGGTTTGAAGTTGTTCGACTTATGTGATTTCACTGTTAATGTTATTTCGAGGAGTTATTGCCTCCTCAATGACCCATTCTTTGGGAAAATCTATTTCATCCCACTTAATAGGTCTTCTGGTAGTAACCTTAGACTTACCAAAATTAGTTTCTATTAGAATAGTTTCATTTTTAAAATCCATAATTTTACACATAGAGTTTAAAGTATATAAAGGCTTATAATAAATACTGTAACAGATACATATAACTTCTGTGCAGTTTAATACTCAATATCAAAGCATTTAAAGAGTTTTCATCACTCAAAGAAATCTGTAAGTTAGGGTATGCATTAAAATATACAGGGCCGTAGGCCAAACTGGTTTGCACTGTCCTTATAAGGGACTTTTTTCAGTTTTGGTTTCTGCCATCTCTGAGATCTACTATGAAGCTTTCAAGTAAGCCTCTTAACGTAAATGGCTTGAAGGCAACTTGTATTAAGCAAATATGTAAAAATCTATGAGTCTCCTTATAAGGGACTAAGTCATTTTCAGATAGTAATCTAAAAGTAGCATGATCGTTATCTACTGTGATAGTCTCTTCAGTAGTTTTAACTACTTGTTTTAAACCTAATTTTTCAAAGGTACCTAGTAGGTATATAACCTTAGGTTGGATTCTACGAATCGTCCTGTGACGACCCGGCTAGTCGTCTCGTGAGTTACCGCTCCGTTTTCCCCATTTTCCATCTCATTATTCTTCATTATTTGTGTTTTATGTGATCGAGTTGAGTATTTTGCGTTCGGAGTGGGTTTGGTAAGAATGAGACACTTAGTCTCTTTTAAGAAGGTTTAAGTTGGAAAAGTCAACCGGATGTTGACTTATGAGTTAGAGGGCTCGGATGTGAGTTCCGATGGCTCGTTTAGCTTCGGGAGGTGATTTATGACTTAGGAGTGTGATCGGAATAGGTTTTGGAGGTCCGGTGTAGAATTAGACTTGAATTGGTGGAGTTAGTATTTTGGCGATTTCCGGTTGTTAGGTGAGATTTTGATCCGAGGGTCAGAATGGAATTCCGAGAGTTGCTATAGCTTCGTATGGTGATTTCGGACTTAGGCGTATGTCCGGATTTGAAATTGGAAGTCCGTAGGACAAGTCAACGCATTTTGGCGAATGTTGGAAAATAGAAGATTTTTGGAAAGTTTGACCGAGGAGTTGACTTTGTGATATCGGGGTTGGAATTCAGTTTTGAAAATCTTCATAGGTCCGTTATGTCATTTATGACTTGTGTGCAAAATTTAAGGTCAATCGGACTCGATTTGATAGGTTTCGGCATCAAATGTAGAAGTTGGAATTTGTTAGTTTCATTAGGCTTGAATTGGGGTATGATTCGTGTATTTAGCGTTGTTTGATGCGATTTGAGGCCTCGACTAAGTCCATATGATGTTTTAAGATTTGTTGATATATTTGGTTGAAGTCCCGAGGGCCTCGAATGGATTTTGGATGGTTGATGGAGTTTAACTTGGGCATTTCAAGAATGTGTCGATGTCGTCTCTTCAAGAATAACTGGTATCATAATATTCAAATGGACTCCAAATTCAGTTTTAATTAAAGCATTAGATCCGTATCGAAATTTCGGAGTCATAGCAAAAAGAATCGTCCAATTCGGACGTCGTATGAGAAAGTTATGCCTTTTTCTATGCCAGGAATTCTGTCGCTATTGAAACCAGCGCCACAGGCAGCGTCTGGCGCCACCTGTGGTGCCCAAGGCAGAAAACACTATAAAGACGGGGGGTTTTGGCCATTTTGACAAAACTAGAGTTGGGGGAGCTCGGTTTGGATGATTTTTAGAGGGGTTTTCACAAATTTGAAAGAGGTAAGTGTTCTTTATCATAAATCCTTCATAGATCATGATTCCATACTCATTTCCATCATGAATCCATGAATCTATGGAAGAAAAATTAGATTTTTTTTTACCAAATCTTCCAAGAATGAAAATTTAAGATTTAAAAGCCAATCCGATGTCGGAATTTGATAATTTTTGTATGGTTGAACTCGTTGGGAGATAAGGAACCCGTTGATGTGAAAATTTTTGAACTTCGAGAAGTGGGCCCGCGTTTTGCTAATTTCGGGATTTCTTGGTATTTTCGGTTGTTTTCGCTTGGGCTTTTTTTCTCAACATATTGTGACGTAATTGTTCTGAATTTGGATAGATTAAACGCACGTGGAGGCCAATTCGAAGGGCAAAGGCATCGTGGGCTAGAATTAGCCGGTTTGAGGTGAGTAGTGATTGTAAATGATGTTCTGAGGGTTCGAAACCTCGGATTTGCACATCATAGTGCTATATTGAGGTGAGGCACTTGCTCGATGATGAGCGTGGGGTCGTTTACTACTGGGGATTGTGACATGGTCCATCCCGATTGATGATTTTACTACGCAATTCATTGAAACTTACTTGTTACCATCTTGTTTGGGGCTGATTGCCATATTTGGGCTTCGTGCCAATTGTTTGAACCCTCCGGGGATTTTTATCACTATTTCCTCACTATTTGTACTTATTACTTGAACTCAGTCATGTTGTTTCGACTGTTGTACAACTCAGCCACTTTTTACTCAGTTTTGAGATTTACACAATATTTTAAATGATGTTTTGGGCTGAGAACTACTGTTTTACTATGCCCGAGGGGCTTGTGATGATTTTGTGACTGAGTGCAGCCGAGGGCCAGATGTGAGGTTTTACTGAGTGATATGAGGTCGAGGGCCTGAGATACTTTATGTGCCACGAGGTGGCTTGTGATTGATATGAGGCCGAGGGCCTGAGATACTCTATGTGCCACAAGGTGGCTTGATATAGCGCTTGGGCCGTAAGGGGCCCCTCCCGGAGTCTGTACACCCCCAGTGGGCGCAGGGTACCCAGAGATGTTACAGTTGGCAACAATGACAACTGTAGGTTACAGTTGGTAACAATGACAACTGGTAACCAGAGATATTACAGTTGGTAACAATGACAACTGGTAACCAGAGCTGTGACATTGATACTGAGCCTAGGGATAATACAGTTGGTAACAATGACAACTGTAGGTTACAGTTGGTAACAATGACAACTGGTAACCAGAGCTGGGGAGATTTTACTGATTTAAATGATACTGAGCTCAGGGATGTTACAGTTAGTAACAATGGCAACTGGTAACCAGAGCTGGGAAGATTTTTAAATGATTTCTTACTGATTTACTATTTTCAAGTAATGGTTTTACTGCTTCATTATGCATTGCCTTGTGCTCTACGTGTTTCCTTACTTTCAGTCATTATTTATATGTATTACTCACTGAGTTGGAAGTACTCACATTACTCCCTGCACCATGTGTGCAGATTCAGGCGTTATTGATTCCGCTCCGAGGCATTGTCTACGACTGTCAAAGCGGTGATTCAGAGACTACGAGGTAGCTGTTGGCGCCCGCTGTCTCGTATCTCTTTTATTTGTTGTTTCCACTTTCTTCAAACGATTGTGCCAAAGATATTGTAATAGTAATCTTGTTATTAGGATTTCATTAGTTGCTCATGACGTTGTGACACCCCGGTTTGGGCTGTTGTTGGGATGGTTCACTATGTTTTTTCGCAAATGACTGCTATTAAACTGTGTCGTGTTGTTCTCTTGTTAAATTAACTGCTTAAAATGAGTTATGGTTCTTAATTGGCTGGCCTTGTCTTCATGAGAGGCGCCATCACGACCGGGTTTGGGATTTGGGTCGTGATAGCTTGGTATCAGAGCCTAGGTTATATAGGTCTCACGAGTCATGAGCGGGTTTAGTAGAGTCTCGCGGATCGGTACGGAGACGTCTGTACTTATCTTCGAGAGGCTGCAGAACCTTTTTAGGAAAGCTTCATATTCTTGATATCCTTATCATGTGGTTTGATTCTATTGAGGTTTATGCCTTTATTTCCTTCCTACTCAATCTTATGCAGCGAAGCGCTTGTTATCAATTGGGCGTCGAAGAGTTGTAGTGGTACTACAGATGTGGTGCCAGATACGTGTTCAGCAGGCTATTATCGCTGTCTTGTGGAAGGATGTTCTTATGTTCCAGCTTAATATCTGTATCTTCTATGGTTTAGAGACCGTGCACGAATTGCTACGATGTCTATGCGTTGTTGTCATACAATGTTGGTGAAATGGTAGAGTGCTTATATATGGAACGCGGCAGTGAATGACTCGAAAGGAGGATTTCTCCGTGTATGATTTAGAGGTTCAGCATTTAATTCTAGCGAAGGAAAGGCAGTCGGACTATAGATGTCCATGTTTGGTTGATGAAGTAACAAGACTTGATATTTTCAAGCATGATGGAATTTTCAATATGATGCGGTGTCGTCGTCCTTGTTTGAACGCATTATGGTTCGTCGGTGTTACGGTCTTCTTGGATTTTGCCTTCGGGCATGGTGCTGTGAAATGGTGCCTGAGAGGTGGTTGCCAGGGATAACTGTGTGCAGCGGTTCAAAATCGAATTAGTATTTCTAATGTGGATGGCTCGAGAAAGATGATCTTCGAAGAGGCTTAGAGTCGGTAACATTTTATTGGTTCGGGTGCTACAAAGATGGATTTCAATTTGATGCAGCACGTGAGTGGCGAAGTATGAGGAACGACATGGCAGGAAGTGTTTTGCGGTGGTTGAAGTACTAGCAGGCCAAGTATGAGAAGCAGAGGTTGAAAAGTTGCTTAAAAGAGATGGTTTAACTAAAATAAGAGTGACAGATTAGCATATGGATTCTGTGGTAGGATAGCCACGTGCCTTGAGAAAGTGTAGAACGGCTTGGGAATCATGATGGAAGGTGATTTGGACTACGTATTTTATTTGGAGTGATGGTTGTTGTACGAAGAAAGATCGAATATGGCAGAAAGGAGTTTGTTTGAAATGAATAGGAGTGTGGAGATCTGATTATCGTTTCAGGTGCAATATGACTTAAGTTTGTACAGTATTGTTGAACTTTCAGTTGATATCAATAGGGAAGGAGCAGACTTATACAACTGGTGGGCGAGCATGAGCTCAGGAGAATTTGCTGATTACGGGGTAGTTGTACCCAGTGCAGCGTCGTTAGAAGATGTCGGTAAGGAATTCCACAGGTGGGTTATCTCCTGTGAGCAGGTTAGCGGTGGCATGATGTCGATGAAGCTTCTGCGAGGTATATTACTTGCTACCCAGTAAGAGGTCGAGTGCGTGACTATGACTTGTGATCCAGGATGTTCATGAAAAGCTTAACAAAGACTTCGAGAAGTCTGTCGGGTTAATGGTGCGAGATCATGGTAATTGAGAATGGAGGAATTGTCGTGGGCTCTACATTATGTGACGGTGGCTTAGAGCTAAGTGGGGGGAGCCCCAGCGTTTACAATTGGATTGCGTGGTTGTCTTCCTATGCGGTTTCTGGTTATTGGTACGTTGGCGGATTACTTATGACTAAGAAAAAGGAAGTATTAGGGGTAATTCAGTAAAGAACTAGATGGGCGTGTGCTATTTTCGGCGTTATCGATGCATGTTCAGGTTTTTTTTTGGGGAGACTCGGAGCTTATGTTTTGTGGACGTGATGTACATGGAAAAGAGCGCAGTCGGTTGCTTCTTCGAGAGGTTGTCATGTGCTAGTAGAGCGTTGGAGTTGGTTATCTTCGAGACTAGGTCAGAGTAACTGACTCTCGATAGCGGTCCTAGTGGATTCAAGAATTAAAGTGCAGTGCCTAAGGATTTCGGGTCCGATGTGTGGTTAAGGGTTGAGTCTTCACAGTGGGTTGCAGACGAAACTTGGAATATTCTATGTTACCATCGGGTATAAGGTGTAGTATTGGAGAAAAGAAAGAGATAGCTTCGGATTCGCAGAAGGTCTTGCAAAAAGGGTGTACCAGTCTGAGATAATATTGAGCACATAAGGAGGGTATGAGATAGTTCATGAGTATTGAGACGATGTGGTCTCGCGATTCGGGTCACTCGAGGTGAATGCGAATTGAGCTCACTGTGTTGTGAATGGAGCTATTATATTTCTAAGTCAGGTCAAGAGTAAATTGAAAGAAATTGGGTCGGATAGCAATGGTTTAATCAGTGTGATGGTGGCAATGATTAGTTCCTTCGACGTGTGAAGTTTTACATGTGGTATGTGGTTGACGTGCAGGTCCGATAGCCACCATGACTTGATTGATTTGCGAGATATTGCTTCGAAAGGCCCTTTTGTGTGAATGGACTCCGGAAGAGTCATGATGGTTTACACCACAACTTGAGGTTTGTATTTTCTGTGGTTATGGGAATTCAGTTGCATGTTGCCATGGTTATTCTTGTCACGACTCGACCGGAGGGCCGCGACATGGCACCGGACCCTACTCTCAGAGTGCCGGCGTACCCTTCATATCTGCTATCTTACTTTCTTTGTTATCTATAAGGTCTGTCATACGCATGCGGTTTCGAACAACATCATAATGGACTGAAACATCATACCATGACATAAACATATTTATATACATAATGTGCCAACAAGGCTACAATGCAAAACTATACAACATAATACATTTGCCGACAAGGCAATACAACTGTAATTGAGTCAACCCAACACTTGTCTATACATACACTGACATTTGTCTATGAGCCTCTACAAGAACATACATCATGCAACCTATGTCGGAACAGGGCCCCGACATGCCCAAAATTCCTATACAAAATGCATACCAAGGTTGTAGCAAGTCCGAAGGATGAATCTTGCTAATATCTGCTGAACTGGATAGCCTACTGCGGTGGGGGAGCTCCGTTTATCAGTCTATCGGGATCTGCAGCACGACATGTAGCGTCCACAAATAAAGGACGTCAGTACGGATAATGTACTGAGTATGTAAGAGAGGAAACATAGTGTAAGAACAATAATAAGCATTAGGATAAGAAACATACAACAGGTATCATCTGAATGCCTCTGAGGGTGACTAACCATGTCTTGCCCAACGTGCTTATGCAATTACATATATATATATATATATACATTCTTTTGAAAATCATCCTATACATATATACGCCTCTGTGGGCCTTATCATCATCATCATCATCATCATCATCCAACTGATCAGTGGTTGCACAATAAGTGCCATCGCCCGGCCGATCATAATGCGGCTCGGTGTTTATATATTTGCACAATAGGTGCCATCGCCCGGCCGACTATAGCGCGGCTCGGTGTAGTAAAATAGATAATGCATGCTGGACTCACATAAATCATACCTTCATAGTGACGTAGAGTCGAGAAATAATAATACACCAATCCTCCCATAAGAGGGGAAACAATATAAGCAATCCTAGCTTCTAAGAGTAAAGTATTCTTTGGGGCTAGTTCATTGCATTATATTCAATAGGAGTCGTGCAAAAGAAAGAATGGTATAGTCTTACATACCTGGTATATACTGCACAAGTTCTCAAGCTACGCAATTGCTACAATTCCTTAGTCTACAATTAAAGAACAGTTCAACCGTTACTCACTACGCGTCATTGCTATCATTAATCACAGTCTCCTAAATTCATATGGTGCTTCTCCACAACCTTCCTCCTCTAAATCTTATCAAACATAGTTATAACACATGCAACTCATTTACAACCCGTAATAACCATGACCCATTCTGTTTAGCAGTATTTATCTTGATTTCATGGCTTCCAAACACCCTCCCATGAGTCCTTACAGGCATGCAACAACATATGATGAATGCCCAAGGGAAAATCGCATGAAAGGGAGTAATAACTTACCTTGCATGTGGGTTATCTAGCCTTCTTCCTCGATTCCTCAAATTCTAAGTCTCGCCCTCAATTTGGGTTCGCAGAAGGAGGAAACTCAGCTAGGGTTTCTCTTTAGTTCTTCAATTTCTAGATTCCTCCTTCAATTTAGAGCTTGGAAGGGGAAGAAATTGGTTAGAGTTCGTGTGGGACTTTGAGAGGGGTCATTGGGGGCCTTCTACTATGTTTAAGTTCAGAAAAATGATGAAGGAACGGGTTTGGACCCCTTTTATAGGTCTGTCAATAAGTGACACACGTGTTTGACATTTTTAGGTTTGCGATCGCATATCTGCCGCAAACATGACATGCGGTTCACATTCTGGTTGCAAATCTCAACCCAGAAATCTGTCACACTATGCGACGCAGGAGGGCCAGATTTGCAGTTCGCATTTTCAACAATGCGATCGCATTCTGGTCGCATTCTTGATGTTGATTTCAGCCTAGAACTCTGCTTCATTATGCGATGGGGATGTCACATTTGCGGTCTGCATTTGTGTTTTGCGGTCGCATACTGCCCACATTTTTGACACAGATTTCTGCCCAGAAATCTGTCTCAGTTTGCGATCTTGGTGTTGGATATGCGGTCCGCATTTGTGCTTTGCGGTCGCATATCCAACTATGCGACACCTTTGCTCTTTTCTTGACTTTTTGAACTGTTTTCCGGGTTCTTAGGCTCTTATATGTAATCTATCTCACGGTGTATTCTAACGTACGAATTTTCGGGTTGTAACAATTCTGAAATGAGTTGAGTGAAGGGGGTTCTAACCAATGAAGTATTCATTCTACTAATAGTTCAGGGGTTATGAGAAATTCTTTTAATCTCGCGTAACGGTATCATGTTTGGATCGGGTTGCACGGCGCAAGGGGTATCATGTGTGGATCGGGTTGCGTGCTGCAATAGTGTTATGTTGAGTACGGTCCCCTATACCTATTCCTGCGTATTTTGTTTCTCATCCTTTGAGAAGGGTTCGTAACATCTGTTTGACCGTTTTATTCGTTACGCGGGCTAGATAATTCTTTTCCAGAGTTTGTTCCTCTTTATGTGTCATGTTCAAATTGTAGCTTGTCGGCGCATTGATGGCGCCATATGAGATCTGAGTCGGTGTTGGAGGCGGCTTATTGCATGAGCAGCTTGCACCGGGTGAGACGAGATTATTGGAGCTGAAATCTGTGCAATCAGATTTATATAAGGCACATTAAAAGGAAATATCGTTATTCCAGTTATTGTGGTCGGAGGATGTTATTATGGGCAATCGACTTATATGGTGAATTTGTGAAATTGCACTCTACTACTGTGTTTATCCCTGTTAGGATATTTTGATAGTCTTAGCCGTGTCTATCATTTTTGTTTTGTACACTATTAAGGGTTATGAGTCCAAAAGTGACTTTCTGTTACTCACTACAGTGGGTTTTCATGTAATTTCGGGATAATTGATTAAAGCTTTGTGAATTATATGCCCGACCGGTATGGGAGTTCATTATGTGCCGTGATTTCGAGTAAAGGAAATTTTTTTTAAAGGAGAAATGGATAGATATCGGTTGGCACAAGTGCATATTACTTGTGATTCAGAGTTGAGGACGAGATCCTCGCATTTTTAATATGATGTGAAAAGCTTAAACTGGCTATGAGCCACGGTGGAAGTTATATAAGGACGAGATCCTTGTGATGAAAATTTATGTGTTTTAAATTCTCCCTCTGTTAAATTAAATTTGTACTATAGTACTGATATGGAGCCATACCTGTTAGGCTTATTTGATAATTCTTCTATGTGTTTTTGTGCGTATTTTGCCATATTCATGCTGTAATTATTGAGTTTTAGCCTACAAGGGGAGTGTTCAGGTGGCGTTAAATGTGACTCGTTAATTCGAGTAAATAATTATGAAGTCTTCATGCCTTGTGAATTGTTGTCAGAGTTGTGAAAGTTTGAAACGAGGTTTTGGTTAATATGAGGTTAATTGACGATGCTGGAATTAATTATGAACAGCTATTATAACCAAAGACGTGGTTATGGGCATACATATGATGGGCGCTTAAGCACGAGTTGCTACAGCCGGTTGAGACTAACACGCTGTGTTGAACTAATTGGGCTGTGAGAAATTTGGCTTTGAAGTTTATAAATGTGGATAAAAGAAATAATTTTCAATTGAGATGGTGTTGTCGGATCCATGTTAAATTTAAGGTGACGTGGAATCACCCGCGAGTGCATGTAATAATACACTTAGAAATTGAATGTCCTCGGAATAATTCTTGGCACGTTCGAGGACGAACGTTTGTTTAAGTGGGGGAGAATGTGACGACCCGGCTAGTCGTCTCGTGAGTTACTGCTCCGTTTTCCCCATTTTCTGTCTCATTATGCTTCGTTATCCATGTTTTATGTGATCGAGTTGAGTAGTTTGCGTTCGGAGTGGGTTTGGTAAGAAATGAGACACTTAGTCTCTTTGAAGAAGGTTTAAGTTGGAAAAGTCAACTGGATGTTGACTTATGAGTTAGAGGGCTCGGATGTGAGTTCCGATGGCTCGGTTAGCTTCGGGAGGTGATTTATGACTTAGGAGTGTGATCGGAATTGGTTTTGGAGGTCCGGTGTAGAATTAGGCTTGAATTGGTGGAGTTAGTATTTTGGCGATTTCCGGTTGTTAGGCGAGATTTTGATCCGAGGGTCGGAATGGAATTCTGAGAGTTGCTATAGCTTCGTATGGTGATTTCGGACTTAGGCGTATGTCCAGATTTGAAATTGGAAGTCCGTAGGACAATTCAATGCATTTTGGCGAATGTTGGAAAATAGAAGATTTGGAAAGTTTTACCGAGGAGTTGACTTTGTGATATCGGGGTCAGAATCTAGTTCTGAAAATCTTCATAGGTCCGTTATGTCATTTATGACTTGTGTGCAAAATTTGAGGTCAATCGGACTCGATTTGATAGGTTTCGGCATCAAATGTAGAAGTTGGAATTTGTTAGTTTCATTAGGCTTGAATTGGGGTATGATTCGCGTATTTAGCGTTGTTTGATGCGATTTGAGGCCTCGACTAAGTCCATATGATGTTTTAAGATTTGTTGATATATTTGGTTGAAGTCCCGAGGGCCTCGAATGGATTTTGGATGGTTGATGGTGTTTAACTTGGGCATTTCAAGAATGGGTCGATGTCGTCTCTTCAAGAATAAGTGGTATCATAATATGAAAATGGGCTCCAAATACAGTTTTAATTGAAGCATTAGATCCGTATCGAAATTTTGGAGTCATAGCAAAAAGAATCGTCCAATTCGGACATCGTATGAGAAGTTATGCCTATTTCTGTGCCAGGAATTCTGTGGCTACTGGAACCAGCGCCACAGGCAGCGCCTGGCGCCACCTGTGGCGCTCGAGGCAGAAAACACTATAAAAACGGTGGTTTTGGCCATTTGGACAAAAATAGAGTTGGGGGAGCTCGGTTTGGACGACTTTTAGAGGGGTTTCCACAAATTTGAAGGAGGTAAGTGTTCTTTATCATAAATCCTTCATAGATCATGATTCCATACTCATTTACATCATGAATCCATGAATCTATGGAAGAAAAATTAGATTTTTTTTACCAAATCTTCCAAGAACGAAAATTTAAGATTTGAAAGCCAATCCGATGTCGGAATTTGATAATTCTTATATGGTTAAACTCGTTAGGAGATAAGGAACACGTTGATGTAAAAATTTCTGAACTTCGAGAAGTGGGCCCGGGGCTGGAGTTTTGCTAATTTCAGGATTTCTTGGTATTTTCAGTTGTTTTCGCTTGGGCTTTGTTATCTCAACATATTGTGACGTAATTGTTTCTGAATTTAGATAGATTCGATGCACTTGGAGGCCAATTCGAAGGGCAAAGGCATCGTAGGCTAGAAATTTAGCCGGTTTGAGGTGAGTAGTGATTGTAAATGATGTTCTGAGGGTTCGAAACCCCGGATTTGCAAATCGTAGTCATATATTGAGGTGAGGCACTTGCTCGATGATGAGCGTGGGGTCGCTTACTACTGGGGATTGCCATATTTGGGCTTCGTGCCAATTATTTGAACCCTCCGGGGATTTTTATCACTATTTCCTCACTATTTGTACTTATTACTTAAACTCAGTCATGTTGTTTCCATTGTTGTACAACTCAGCCACTTTTTACTCAGTTTTGAGATTTACCCAATATTTTAAATGATGTTTTGGGCTGAGAACTACTGTTTTACTATGCCTGAGGGGCTTGTGATGATTTTCTGACTGAGTGCGGCCGAGGGCCAGATGTGAGGTTTTACCGAGTGATATGAGGCCGAGGGCCTGAGATACTTTATGTGCCATGAGGTGGCTTGTGATTGATATGAGGCCGAGGGCCTGAGATACTTAACCAGAGCTGTGAGATTGATACTGAGCCCAGGAATAATACAGTTGGTAACAATGACAACTGTAGGTTACAGTTGGTAACAATGACGACTGGTAACCAGAGCTGGGGAGATTTTACTGATTTAAATGATACTGAGCCCAGGGATGTTACAATTGGTAACAATGGCAACTGGTAACCAGAGCTGGGAAGATTTTTAAATGATTTCTTAGTAATTTACTATTTTCAAGTAATGCTTTTACTGCTTCATTATGCATTGCCTTGTGCTCTACGTGTTTCCTTACTTGCAGTCATTATTTATATGTATTACTCACTGAGTTGGAAGTACTCACATTACTCCCTACACCATGTGTGCAGATTCAGGCGTTATTGATTTCGCTCCGAGGCATTGACTACGACTGTCAAAGCGGTGATTCAGAGACTACGAGGTAGCTGTTGGCGTCTGCAGCCCCGTATCTCTTTTATTTGTTGTTTCCACTTTCTTCAAACGATTGTGCCAGAGATAATTGTAATAGTAATATTGTTATTAGGATTTCATTAGTTGCTCATGACGTTGTGACACCCCGGTTTGGGCTGTTGTTGGAAGCTTCTCCTCCCTCAATCTCTGCAATACAACTCGCAAATGCTCCGCGCGCTCCTCCTGATTACGCGAATACACTAGAATATCATCAATGAATACAATAATGAACGAATCTAGATAAGGCCGAAATACACTTTTCATCAGATGCATGAACATTGCTGGGGCATTGGTTAGCCCGAAAGACATAACAAGAAACTCATAGTAACCATATCTAGTCCTGAAAGCAGTCTTAAGAATATCTGAATCCCTGATCTTCAACTGGTGATAACCTGAACGGAGATCAATCTTGGAGAACACTCGCGCTCCCTGAAGCTGGTCAAATAAATCATCAATGCGAGGCAAAGGATACTTGTTCTTAACTGTTACCTTGTTCAATTGCCTATAATCGATGCACATTCTCATTGTGCCATCCTTCTTCTTCACAAACAGAATCGGCGCACCCCAAGGTGACACACTAGGCCGAATGAACCACTTATCTAGGAGTTCCTGAAGCTGCTCCTTCAATTCTTTGAACTCTGCTGGTGCCATACGATATGGCGGAATAGAAAGGGGCCGAGTGCCCGGCACCAAGTCAATACCAATATCAATATCCCTGTCCGGTGGCATGCCCGGCAGGTCTGCAGGAAATACATCGGGAAAATCTCTCACAACTGGAACAGAATCAATGCTAGGAGTCTCAGCTCCAACATCCCTCGCAAACGCTAGATATGAAAGGCAACCCTTCCCAACCATACGCTGGGCCTTCAAGAACGATATCACTCTACTAGGAACATAATCAGTCACACCACGCCACTCGATCCGTGGTGCACCCGACATAGGCAAAGTGACTGTCTTAGCATGACAGTCTAGAATAGCACGACATGGAGATAATCAATCCATGCCCAACTTGACACGACCCTAACCCCGAACTCGGTCGTGATGGCGCCTCTCGTGAAGACAAGGCCAGCCAATTTAACCAAAATATCATTTTAAGCAGTTAATTAACATAAGACAATATAAGCATGATTTAATAGCAATAATTCGCAGAAATATAGTTAACCATAATACAAACCATCCCGACACAGCCCAAACGGGGGTGTCACAAGTCATGAGCTACTATGGATCTTGATACAAGTCTACTAAATACAATATCTGGCACAACTGTTTGAAGAATATAGAAACAACAAGATAAGGGAGATACGGGGCTGCGGACGCCAATAACTACCCCGTAGTCTCTGAATCACCACCTGGACGGGAGGAGTCGGCACTCTAGAGCGGAACCAACAACGCCTAAATCTGCACACATGGTGTAGGGAGTAATGTGAGTACTCTGACCCAGTGAGTAATAAATATAAATAATGACTGAAAGTAAGACAGCACGTAAAGCACAAGGCATTCTATACTGAAGCAGTAAAACATCATTTGAAAACAGTAAATCAGTGAGAAATCAAGTAAAATCTCCTTTCAACAGGTCAAACATGTAATTTTTTAGGTAAATAATGTGAAGTAAGAAAAAAAAGATAGAAGATCACCCCTCGGTCTCAGTATCAACAAATCTGCCCCTCGGGAAATATCGCAGAACAGTACCAGCCCCTCGGGCTCAAATCTCAGTACAATACCAGCCCCTCGGGCTATCACATGGAACAGTATCAGCCCCTCGGGCTATCACATGGAACAGTATCAGCCCCTCGGGCTATCACATAGTACGGGCTATATCTCACATCACAATGGGTACCTGCGCTCACTGGGCGTGTACAGACTTCGGGAGGGGCCCCTTACGGCCCAAGCGCAATATCAAGCCACCTCGTGGCATCAAATCTAAGCCCTCGGCCTCATATCAGTCAAGCCACCTCGTGGCGTATATAAAGTATTTCAGGCCCTCGGCCTCATATCAGTCACAAGCCACCTCGTGGCATATAAAGTATCGCAGTTCCTCCGCCTCATATCACTCAGTTTATCCTCACATCTGGCCCTTGGCCGCACTCTGTCAAAAAATCATCACAAGCCCCTCAGGCATAGTAAAACAGTAATTCTCAGCCCAAAAAACATCATTAAAATATTATTCAAGTCTCAAAACTGAGTAAAAGTGGTTGAGTAGTAAAACAGTGGAAAACAGCATGACTGAGTTCAAGTAATAAGTCAAAATAGTGAGAAAAAGTGATAAAAATCCCCGAAGGGTTCAAATAATTGGCACGAAGTCCAAATATGGCAATCAGCCCAAATCATGATGATAACAAATAAGTTTCAGACAAATACGCGGTAAAAATCATCAATCGGGACGGACCAAGTCACAATCCCCAGTAGTAAACGATCCCACGCTCATCATCGAGCGCGTGTCTCACCTCAATATAGCACTACGATGTACAATCCGAGGTTTCAAACCCTCAGAACATCATTTACAATCACTACTCACCTCGAACTAGCTAAATCCCTAGCCCGCGACGCCTTTGCCCCTCAAATTGGCCTCCACGCACGTCGAATCTATCTAAAATCAGAACGAATACGTCACAATATGCTGAGGGGAAAAAGCCCAAGCAAAAACAATCAACAAATATCAAAAATTCCGAAATTAGCAAAACCCGATCCGCGGGCCCACTTCTCGAAGCTCAGAATTTTTCACATCAACGAGTTCCTTATCTCCCAACAAGTTCATACATATCAAAAGTTCTCAAATCCGACCCCAAATGGTCCTCCAAATACCCAATTAGAATTTCAAAATCCCAAGCCCTATTTCTTCCATTTTTTGCAAGACTTCAATGATTGTCTAGGTGGATTTCACAATATAAACGAGTTTTAGGTCCGAAATTCTTACCTCCAATCGATTCTCCTTGAATCCCTCGTTAATTTCCTTCAAGAACCTCCAAAAATGAGCAACTATGGGTGAAAATATACCCAAAATCGTGGACAAAAAGACTTAAAAATATTTTGCCCAGGCTTCATCGAGCTGTACCTTGCGCTGTGCTGGTTGTACATCCTCTTACCATTTTCCCTTGCTGTAAACCTTCTGTTAAAACGCTCATAACCTCTTGTGGAAATATCCAAATGATCAACGGTTTGAAGGTTTAGAAACTAGACTCGATGATATTTCATTTGATAGGTTTTACACTATATAACTCTTTATATATTCCGAGATATGAGCTTCTGAAGTGCATCAGAAAATTCTGTCGAAATTGCTCCACCAGCCAAGTTCGATCAATCATAACTTTCTCATAGAATATCCAAATCATGAATGGTTTTATTTTCTGGAAACTAGAATACAAGGGTTAGAACTTTGATGTTTTGCAATTTTTCTGATTCCTTATAGATTACAAGATATGAGCTTCCAAACTGGACTACTCGCACCAGAAATTTTCTGGTGCAGAGCTGAAGCTAAAAAAAAATCTACAATTTTTCCAAAGATGAAATAGTCCGTTTAACCACCCAAAACTCACCCGAGGCCAATGGGACCTCAACCAAATATGCCAACATATCCCATAACATCATTCAAACTTGTTCCAACCTTCGGAACGCTCAAAACAACATCACAACACCAAATTCGCGTCGGTTTCAAGCCTAAGAATTTCAAAATCTTCTTACTCTTTTGATAAAAAACCCAACCAAACCACATCCGAATGACATGAAATTTTGCACACACATCCCAAACGACATAATGAAGCTACAGTAACTCTCGGAATTCCATTCCGACCCTCGGATCAAAATCTCGCCTAACAACCGGAAATCGCCCAAAATACTAACTCCACCAATTCAAGCCTAATTCTATACCGGACCTCCAAAACCAATTCCGATCACACTTCTAAGTCATAAATCACCTCCCGAAGCTAAACGAACCATCGGAACTCACATTCGAGCCCTCTAACTCATAAGTCAACATTCGGTTGACTTTTCCAACTTAAACCTTCTTAAAAGAGACTAAATGTCTCATTTCTTACTAAATCCACTCCGAACGCAAACTACTCAACTCGATCACATAAAACACGGATAAAGAAGCATAATGAAGCAGAAATGGGGAAAACGGAGCGGTAACTCATGAGACGACTGTCCGGATCATCACATCCTCCTCAACTTAAACAAACGTTCGTCCTCGAACGAGTCAAGAAACATACTTGAAGCCTCAAATAGATGAGGATATCTGCTCGGCAACTCCCGCTCGGTCTCCCAGGTAGCATCCTCCATGGGCTGACCTCTCCACTTCACTTTCACTGAAGCTATATCCTTTGACCTCAACTTCCGAACCTGACGACCCAAAATAGCTACTGGCTCCACATCATAGGTCAAATCATCATCCAACTGAACCGTGTTGAAGTCCAAAACATGAGACGGATCCCCAATATACTTTCGGAGCATAGAAACATGAAATACCGGGTGCACACTCGACAAGCTGGGTGGTAAAGCAAGCTCATAAGACACCTCCCCAATCCTCCGAAGCACCTCAAACGGCCCAATGAACCGAGGACTCAATTTCCCTTTCTTCCCGAATCTCATAACACCCTTCATGGGCGAAACCTTCAGCAAGACCTTCTTACCAACCATGTAGGACACATCTCGAACCTTCCTATCAGCATAACTCTTTTTCCTCGACTGCGCTATACGAAGCCTCTCCTGAATCACTTTCACCTTCTCTAGAGCATCCTAAACCAAATTAGTCCCCAATAGCCTAGCCTCACCGGGCTCGAACCAACCAACTGGAGATCTACACCGCCTCCCGTACAAAGCCTCATACGGAGCCATCTGAATATTCGACTGGTAGCTGTTGTTATAAGCAAACTCTGCAAGCGGTAGAAACTCATCCCATGAACCTCCGAAATCAATAACACATGCACGCAACATGTCCTCCAATATTCGAATAGTACGCTCGGACTGCCCGTCCGTCTGAGGATGAAAAGTTGTGCTCAACTCCACCTGAGTACCCAACTCTTTCTGCACGGCTCTCCAAAACTGCAAAGTAAACTGAGTACCTCTATCTGAAATGATAGAAACTGGGACACCATGCAGCCGAACAATCTCCGGATATAAATCCCTGTCAACCTCTCTGAAGAATAGGTAGTACACACAGGAATGAAGTGCGCGAACTTGGTTAGCCGATCCACAATCACCCAAATAGCATCGAACTTCTTTAAAGTCCGTGGAAGTCCAACAACAAAGTCCATAGTGATCCACTCCCACTTCCACTCGGGAATAACTATCTGCTGAAGCAAGCCACTCGGTCTCTGATGCTCATATTTTACCTGCTGACAGTTGAGACACCGAGCTACAAATCCCACAATATCTTTCTTCATTCTTCTCCACCAATAGTGCTGTCTCAAGTCCTGATACATCTTCACGGTGCTCGGATGAATCGAATGCCGTGAGCTATGGGCCTCTTCCAGAATCAACTCCCAAAGCCCATCCACATTGAGCACACAAATTCGGCCCTGCATCCTCAACACTCCATCATCGCCGATGGTCACATCTCTGGCATCATCATGCTAAACTCTGTCCCTAAGGACAAGAAAATGCGGATCGTCATACTGGCGCCCTCTGATGCGATCATATAAGGAAGACTGAGAAACCACACAAGCCAACACCCGACTAGGTTCCGAAATATCTAATCTCACAAACTGATTGGCCAAGGCCTGAACATCAACTGCAAGGGGTCTCTCCCCAACTGGAATATATGCCAAACTCCCCACACTCACTGCCTTTCGGCTCAAAGCATCGGCCACCACATTGGCCTTTCCCGGATGGTACAATATAGTGATATCATAATCCTTAAGCAACTCCAACCATCTCCGCTGCCTCAAATTAAGATCCTTTTTCTTGAACAAATGCTGAAGGCTGCGATGATCAGTAAACACCTCACAAGATACGCCATACAAGTAATTCCTCCAAATCTTCAATGCATGAACTATGGCAGCCAACTCCAAGTAATGAACTGGGTAGTTCTTAAGTAAGTAATAACTCATGGGGCTTCAACTGACGAGAAGCATAAGTAATAACTCTACCCTCCTGCATCAATACACAACCAATCCCAACTCTCGAAGCATCACAATACACGGTATATGAACCTGAAGCTGATGGCAAAACCAATACTGGAGCTGTGGTCAAGACTGTCTTGAGCTTCTGAAAGCTCTCCTCACACTCGTCCGACCATACAAATGGAGCACCCTTCTGAGTCAATTTTGTCAAGGGTGATGCAGTGGATGAGAATCCCTAAACAAATCGGTGATAATAGCCTGCCAACCCAAGAAAACTACGAATCTCTGTGGCTGAGGACGGTCTAGGCCAACTCTGAACTGCCTCTATCTTCTTTGGATCAACCTGAATACCCTCGATGGACACTACGTGCCCCAAGAAAGCCACTGAAACGAGCCAAAACTCACACTTAGAGAATTTTGCATAAAGATTCTCCTCCCTCAATCTCTGCAATACAACTCGCAAATGCTCCGCGCGCTCCTCCTGACTACGCGGGTACACCAGAATATCATCAATGAATAAAATAACGAACGAATCTAGATAAGGCCGAAATACACTATTCATCAAATGCATGAACGTTGCTGGGGCATTGGTTAGACCGAAAGACATAACAAGAAACTCATAGTGACCATATCTAGTCCTGAAAGCAGTCTTAAGAATATCTGAATCCTTGATCTTCAACTGATGATAACCCGAACGAAGATCAATCTTGGAGAACACTTGCACTCCCTGAAGCTGGTCAAATAAATCATAAATGCGACGCAAAGGATACTTGTTCTTAATTGTTACCTTGTTCAATTGCCTATAATCGATGCACATTCTCATTGTGCCATCCTTCTTCTTCACAAACAGAATCGGCGCACCCCAAGGTGACACACTAGGCCGAATGAACCACTTATCTAGGAGTTCCTGAAGCTGCTCCTTCAATTCTTTCAACTCTACTGGTGCCATACGATATGGCGAAATAGAAAGGGGCTGAGTGCCCGGCACTAGGTCAATACAAAAATCAATATCCCTGTCCGGTGGCATGCCCGACAGGTCTGCAGGAAATACATCGGGAAAATCCCTCACAACTGGAACAGAATCAATGCTAGGAGTCTCAGCTCCAACATCCCTCACAAACGCTAGATATGAAAGGCAACCCTTCGCAACCATACGCTGGGCCTTCAAGAACGATATCGCTTTACTAGGAACATAATCAGTCACACCACGCCACTCGATCCGTGGTGCACCCGGCATAGGCAAAGTGACTGTCTTAGCATGACAGTCTAGAATAGCACGACATGGAGATAACCAATCCATGCCAAACTTGTCACGACCCTAACCCCGAACTCAGTCGTGATGGCGCCTCTCGTGAAGACAAGGCCAGCCAATTTAACCAAAATCTCATTTTAAGCAGTTAATTAACATGAAAACAATATAAGCATGATTTAATAGCAATAATTCGCGGAAATATAGTTAACCATAATAGAAACCATCCCGACACAGCCCAAACCGGGGTGTCACAAGTCATGAGCAACTATGGATCCTGATACAAGTCTACTATATACAATATCTGGCACAACTGTTTGAAGAACAAAGAAACAACAAGATAAGGGAGATACGGGGCTGCGGACGCCAACAGCTACCTCGTAGTCTCTGAATCACCGCCTGGACGGGAGGAGTCAGCACTCCGGAGCGGAACCAACAACGCCTAAATCTGCACACATGGTGCAGGGAGTAATGTGAGTACTCCGACCCAGTGAGTAATAAATATAAATAATGACTGAAAGTAAGACAACACGTAAAGCACAAGGCATTCTATAATGAAGCAGTAAAACATCATTTGAAAACTGTAAATCAGTGAGAAATCAAGTAAAATCTCCTTTCAACAGGTAAAACATGTAACTTTTCAGGTAAATAATGTGAAGTAAGAAAAAAAAGATAGAAGATCGACCCTCGGGCTCAGTATCAACAAATCCGCCCCTCGGGCAACAGTACCAGCCCCTCGGGCTCAAATCTCAGAACAATACCAGCCCCTTGGGCTATCACATGGAACAGCATCAGCCCCTCGGGCTATCACATGGAACAATATCAGCCCCTCGGGCTATATCTCACATCACAATGGGTACCCGAGCTCACTGGGGGTGTACAGACTCCGAGAGGGGCCCCTTACGGCCCAAACGCAATATCAAGCCACCTCGTGGCATCAATCTAGGCCCTCGGCCTCATATCAGTCAAGCCACCTTGTAGCGTATATAAAGTATCTCAGGCCCTCGGCCTCATATCAGTCAAAAGCCACCTCGTGGCATATAAAGTATCGCAGTTCCTAGGCCTCATATCACTCAGTATATACTCACATCTGGCTCTCGGCCGCACTCAGTCAGAAAATCATCACATGCCCCTCGGGCATAGTGAAACAGTAGTTCTCAGCCCAAAAAATATCATTAAAATATTTTTAAAGTCTCAAAACTGAGTAACAGTGGTTGAGTTGTGAAACAGCGGAAAACAGCATGACTGAGTTCAAGTAATAAGTCAAAATAGTGAGGAAACAGTGATCAAAATCCCCGAAGGGTTCAAATAATTGGCACGAAGCCCAAATATGGCAATCAGCCCAAATCATGATGATAACAAAAAAGTTTCAGACAAATACGCGGTAAAAATCATCAATCGGGACGAACCAAGTCACAATCCCCAGTAGTAAACGATCCCACGCTCATCATCGAGCATGTGTCTCACCTCAATAAAGCACTACGATGTATAATTCGGGGTTTCAAACCCTCAGAACATCATTTACAATCACTACTCACCTCGAACTGGCTAAATTCCTAGCCCCCGACGCCTTTACCCCTCGAATTGGCCTCCACGTGCGTCGAATCTATCTAAAATCAGAACGAATACGTCACAATATGCTGAGGGGACAAAGCCCAAGCGAAAACAATCGAAAAATACCAAAAATTCCTAAATTAGCAAAACCCGAGCCCCAGGCCCACTTCTCGAAGCTCAGAAATTTTCACATCAACGGGTTCCTTATCTCCCAACGAGTTCATACATATCAAAAGTTCTCAAATCCGACCCCAAATTGTCCTCCAAATACCCAATTAGAATTTCAAAGTCCCAAGCTCTATTTCTTCTATTTTTAGCAAGACTTTAATGATTTTCTAGGTGGATTTCACAATATAAATGAGTTTTAAGTCCGAAATTCTTACCTCCAATCGATTCTCCTTGAATCCCTCTTTAATTTCCTTCAATAACCTCCAAAAATGAGCAACTATGGGTGAAAATATACCCAAAATCGTGGACAAGAAGACTTAAAAATATTTTGCCCAGGCTTCATCGAGCTGTACCTTGCGCTGTGCTGGTTGTACATCCTCTTACCATTTTCCCTTGCTGTAAACCTTCTGTTAAAACGCTCATAACCTCTTGTGGAAATATCCAAATGATCAACGGTTTGAAGGTTTAGAAACTAGACTCGATGATATTTCATTTGATAGGTTTTACACTATATAACTCTTTATATATTCCGAGATATGAGCTTCTGAAGTGCATCAGAAAATTCTGTCGAAATTACTCCACCAGCCAACTTCAATCAATCATAACTTTCTCATAGAATATCCAAATCATTGATAATTTATCTTTCTGGAAACTAGAATACAAGGGCTACAACTTTCATGTTTTTCAATGTTTCTGATTCCTTATAGATTACAAGATATGAACTTCCAAACTGGACTACTCGCACCAGAAAATTTCTGGTGCAGAGCTGAAGCTAAAAAAAATCTGCAATTTTTCCAAAGATGGAATAGTCCGTTTAACTACCCAAAACTCACCCGAGGCCAATGAGACCTCAACCAAATATGCCAACATATCTCATAACATCATTCAAACTTGTTCCAACCTTCGGAACGCTCAAAACAACATCACAACACCAAAGTCAAGTCGGATTCAAGCCTAAGAATTTCAAAATCTTCTAAATTACTCTTTTGATTAAATATCCAACCAAACCACGTCTGAATGACATGAAATTTTGCACACACATCCCAAATGACATAACGAAGCTACAACAACTCACGGAATTCCATTCCGACCCTCGGATCAAAATCTCGCCTAACAACCACAAATCGCCCAAAATACTAACTCCACTAATTCAAGCCTAATTCTACATCGGACCTCCACAACCAATTCCAATCACACTCCTAAGTCATAAATCACCTCCCCATCGGAACTCACATCCGAGCCCTCTAACTCATAAGTCAACATCCAGTTGACTTTTCCAACTTAAACCTTCTTAAAAGAGACTAAGTGTCACATTTCTTACCAAATCCACTCCGAACGCAAACTACTCAACTCGATCACATAAAACACGGATAACAAAGCATAATGAAGCAGAAATGGGGGAAACGGAGCGGTAACTCATGAGACGACTGGCCAGGTCGTCACAATGGCGAGGTAATGGCTGTAAATATACTTGGTAGGCTTGTAGATGGTTGTAAAACCTTTGGGTCATCCAGAAGAAATTCTTCCTAGAACAATCATAAAGCTAAACCCTTTTGAGTAAAAGAACTAGTATACTTACAGATCTACCCTCTACATCTAACACTGAGCACGATGGTATGATAAAATCCGAGTAGACCCCTTACAAGATCATAAATCTTATAGATATATGAAGTTTAACACCAGATTTGACTCTTTCACATACAGTAGAGTTAAGAACTTGAATAATTTCCTTATGAAACCCCTTGGTCTCTTGAGCCAAGGATAGGATGCAATTTTTAAGTTATTTAATGTCGTATTTTCACTCCTTCTCTTCCAGATCTACTAGTTCTTCCTCCTCCTCATCTTCTTCCAATTTTAAGCTCAAAGAAGAGATTAGTTTCTCTGATTTTCAGCAATCAATTGACGAATAAAAAATTCCTAAATATCCCCAGTCAACAATTTACACGTCTCAAAAATGGAGCTTGGCAAGTGATTATCACATGTCTACCATTGTGTAGACTATTCCTCTAGAATCGAACCATGAGGAAATGAAATTTCTCAATTTTAAAACTATTGAAAAATATAGAAAAAAAATATAATTATATTCATTTCGGTTTGGTACAAGTAGCTGCTAAGCCTTTACCTAGAGAAGGATTGGATACATCACTCCTACTCTGTCTTAGAGATTCTAGATTTCTAGAGTTCACTGATTCCTTGCTTGGAATGGTAGAAACCAATCTTTGCAATGGTCCAATTTACTTCGACTGCATCCCTAACTTCACAGTCTCCCTCAAAGATAGAAATATTTTAGATGCTTTGACCCTAAACGTTAAGACATCTAATTATAAGACTAAAGCTGGTTCTCTTCCAGTAGCAATTATTTCCAGGATTCAGTATAAGACCATGAGTTTAGCCTTTAACAATGGAACCATGAGAACTACTCACAAAGGTGAAACTGTTTTTTTCCGGACAAATCTACAAAGATGTCGCATCTGTCTGTTCCTAGACCAATTTCTTGGAGTCAAGTTTCCCTTCCTGAAAATTGGCTTCTGCAGGATGCCACTCCTGCTCAAAACCACAAAACACAACAGTTTCCCAGATCCAACAATTCCTTTCAGGATCTGTGCTAGTTTCATTTCAAAGGTCCCTTAGCCAAATAGTTAGTTTTTGTCTCTTCGCAGTCTGAAATCCCATTAATTCATTTTGCTAGACATTTTGTGTCTTCATATCCTACTAGAGTCGAGACAGTAGATTTCGAATCTAGGGTACCACAGGCTAGGCACAAGGTAGAAAAACTAGAAATATTTCCCTCTACCGACACTACCTACTACCAACCAAATTCTCCTACTTATACGTCACTAGGTGCCGAATTAGGAGATGACAACATTGTTGGTGCTTTGAAGATAGAATTTGAAATTGACAAAAAAGGTCTCCGAAAGGAATTTTACTCTCCTGAAAATCTTTTCAAAAGAACTTGATTTTTAGAAAAGTACAACGGAGAAGAAAGAAAGAAAATTCAAATAATTTTTTATGATAGTTTAAATATCATTAAACAATAAATCAATTTCTTTGAATGGTTTGAAATTTATGCTGAATATAATTATATTGATTTCCTCTTTTCAAATTCAATTAATGTTTCAAAAATATAGAAAACCAACATTGGCAAAGAAGTTATTTCTGAACTTCCTCTGTCACAAGGATTTTTAACTAACTTTGCTAGCAGCTCTGTTACATCCTCACCTTTTAAAAAGATAGCTGATACTGAGCTGATTACTGGCAAAGATATTAAAAATATTTTTGAACAAAATAATTGTACAAACAAGTATTTACAAACTCTTGGAGAATACTTGGTTTCAAATTCATTTTCAACGTCTCTGAAGAAACCAACAGTAGGACCTTCTACCCCTACAACACCATTATTTAAACCATATGAGATCCCTAGAACCCATACTAGAGAACTTAATAAGCATCATTCTAAGGATTCCCCTCAGCTCTCTGAACTCCAACAGAGAATTGCAGAAATAGAGAAATCCTTAACAGTCCAGGACAGTCCAGTCTGACAGAATATAGAAACATCTTCTTCTAGGATCATAGGAGCCTTAGGAGAAACAGACTCAGATAAAGAATCTGAACAATTAGGATCTGAACAATTTTTCCAAATTTCTCTAGATGATACCCATCCTCTAGAAATAGCACCAATTATATCTGAATTTTCCAACTAGCGTAAGCCTCAAAAACTCTATTACCCTAGAGCTACACATCCAGACATGGTTTTAGAAGAAAAACCTAATACCATGTAAAATAATTATAATGCTAATAATATTTATGAATGGAATATAGATGGATGATCCGAATATAATATTCTTGCCAAATTACATCAGATTACAATGGTGGCCACTGCTCAGAAAACCTCTCATAACTGTTCTGACCAGAGTACTACTTATGTCTTGGTCGTTGGTTTTACAGGTCAACATAAGGGGTGGTGGGATACCCATTTAAGCGACGAGGAAAAACAAAAAATTTTCCAAGCCGTAAAATTAGATGAATTAGGACAACCAATCCTAAAAGATGATGAAACTATTCCTGATTCAATTAATACATTGATATATACAATTATCAAAACATTTGTAGGATGTCCAGGTATTTTTAGAGAAAAATCCTCTGAAATACTTAACAACCTTAAGTGCAAAAGACTTTCTGATTTTAGGTGGTATAAGGATTCCTTCCTCACCAGGATATATGAAAGACCAGACGGGAGTCTTTCATACTGGAAAGAGAAATTCCTAGATGGCTTGCCTAAGTCCCTTAGAGATTTAGTCAAAGAAGAATTTCAAAATCAGCATTCCGGTGGTATTTTTCCTTATGATCAAATCACCTATAGCCAGATAATTAGCCAAATTTAACAGATTGGTCTAAAAATATGTAGGTAAGATAAAATGTTAAGACAACTTGCTAAAGATAGGGCACAAACACGCAAAGACTTAGGAAGTTTCTGCGAACGATTTGGTCTTCCTTCTTGCGGTAGAAAACTCCATAGAAAGAAGAAATCTAAAAATACTGAATCATCCAATATTAAAAAAAATACAATTTCAGAAATAGGAAAAAGAAACATTCCAATACAAAAAATAGATCTTCTAAATCTAATAATAGAGATGAAAAAACTTCAACTTCCAGTTCTAGCAAATGTTTTAAGTATGGAAAGGCAGGCCACATCGCTAAGTATTGTAAAGTCTCTAGGAAGATTAAGAACCCACTCTAAATCTAATAGAGAAAACACTTCTTGAATTAAGTGAATCTTCAGATAATACTGATAATGAACTATCTGACAATGACCAAAAATTTAACAACAAATTAGAAGATGATTTAGATTCTTCATCTACATTTTCAAAAGAGTCTGACCAGGATGAACTCCCTCAGATCAGCGTTCTCACAAAAGAACAAGATCTTCTTCTTGAAGTAATTAGTGATCTCCAAGACCCTGAGCTTAAGAAAGATTATCTAGGAAAACTGAAAAAGGTCCTTGATAAGCCTTCAATATCCTCATCATCAACTCTTCAAAATTATCCCCAAGTAGCCAATACCTATAATATTACAGACATTCTTAAAAGATTTCCCTTAGAAAACCCTAAGGTAGTAAAGGTAACCATTTCAGACCTTCAATCTGATATAGCTTACCTAAAGGAAGAAATTAGGGAAATTAAAGCTAGAGAAGAATTAGATAGACTTGTCCTTCAACAATTATCCAATGAGCCACAAAAGCTCAAAAAGACTGTACAAGCAGGTGCACTCTCCAACCAAGACGATGATGAATATGAATCCTTTCTAGGACACATTACCTCAATTAGGGTTCAAAAGTACCATGTTAAAGTAACCCTCATCGTCAATAAGCCCTTTGTTTGGACTGGTATTGCTTTATTTAACACTGGTGCAGATCGTAGCTGCATTCAAGAAGGTGTCATTCCAACTAAGTTTTTCGAAAAAACTAAAGAAATCCTAAGGGCCGCCAATGGTGAAAAACTTAAAATCACATACAAACTTCCTTCTGTAAAGGTCAGAACCTCTGTAGAAGAACCAAACCGGTAAATCTAGACTTCATTTCTATTAGCAAAAGATCTTTGCAACGCAGTAATCCTAGGTGCTACTTTCATTGAAATGGTTAAGCCTTACCTAGTTACTGACAAAGGTATTCATGTAGATTATTTCACTATCAATATTCTACTTACTTTCCATAAGCCGCCAACTTATCAAATTTTACATTCTTTACAAAATAAAGAAAAACAAATAATGTTTTTAAAGGAAGAAGTAATTTTTTTTAAAGGTTATAGAAACAATTAACTGAACCTTCAGTTTCTTCTAAGATTAAAACTTTAGAAACTAGAATTCAACAAAAACTTTGTTCCGATTTGCCTACGACATTCTGGAAACGAAAGAAACACATTGTTGGGATTCCTTATGAGCCTGACTTTGATGAAAGAAGTATTCCAACAAAAGCTCGACCAATTCAAATGAATCACGAGCTAACAATGCACTATCAGAAAGAGATGAATGATCTCCTAGACAAGAAAATAATTTCTCCTTCCAAATCCCCTGGAGTTGCACGACATTTTATGCCAATAAAAACTCCGAAATTGAAAGAGGAGTCCCCCGTTTGGTGATCAATTATAAGCCACTTAATGCAGCACTTAGATGGATTAGGTACCCTATTCCAAATAAGAAAGACTTATTACAGAGAGTCCATGGTGCTACAATATTCTCTAAATTTGATTTAAAATCTGGATTTTGGCAAATTCAAATTAATCCAAAAGATAGATATAAAACTGCCTTCATCATCCCGTTTGGAAAATATGAGTGGAATGTTATGCCATTTGGGGTTAAAAAATGCTCTCTCTGAATTTCAAAAAATTATGAATGACATCTTTAATCCTTTCTCAAATTTCATCATAACATACATAGATGATGTCTTGATACTCTTAACAAATATTGATCAATATTTTAAACATTTAAACATATTCTTTAATACAATTAAAGATAATGGTTTAGCACTGTCTAGGACTAAATACAGTTTGTTCCAGACAAATATCAGGTTCCTTGGTCATAACATCTAACAAGGGACAATAACTTCAATCTAGCGATCTCTTCAGTTTGCTGACAAATTTCCAAATCAAATTTTGGACAAAACATAGCTTCAAAGATTTTTTCTAGGCTGTATCAACTATATTTGTGATTTTATCAAAGGTCTAAGCATTCTGCTGAAGGCTCTTCACAATAGACTGAATAAGCCACCAGTTCTCTGGACGGATGTTCAAACCAACACCGTTAAGGAAATCAAATTAAAAGTTAAAAGTCTCCCATTCCTAACTCTCCCCGATCCATCTGCATACAAAAATGTTGAAATAGATGCATCAGACATAGGATATGGTGGAATTTTAAAGCAATGAAAAAATGATAAAGAAAATATCATTGTGTATACATCTAACCATTGGAATAGTTCTCAACAAGACTATCCTACAATTAAAAAAGAAATTTTTTGGCAATTGTTTTATGAATTTCAAAATTTCAATCTGATTTATTAAATCAAAAGTTTTTGCTATGCATTGATTGCAAGGCAGCTAAGTCTGTTCTACAAAAGGATGTGTAAAATATTGCATCAAAACATATTTTCGCCAGATGGCAAGCAATATTGTCTATTTTCGATTTTGATATTAAAAATATTAAGGGAAGCTCAAATTCCATTCCAAATTTTCTAACCCGAGAATTTCTTCAAGGTAGATAAATGCCGAAGAAACCAAAACCCCCGAGGCTAGCTCTGCCGCCCCCAGAGGAGAAAAGGACCGTCGGAAAGCAATTTCAGAAGTTGTTCCAAAACAACTAACAACAACCGTTGCCAAAAAGCAGCAATCAGTTGAAGCTAGATCAAGTTAGCCAAAATGCAGATCCCTAGCTGATTATGCCATGAAGGGTATTCCTATAGTGGTCTCTTCACAACCAATTTCAGCACAGCCAATTTCTATTACCCAACCCAGAAGGTGGACAGACATCGCTAAAGAAGAATCCTCTTCAGAAGATAACAATATTCAATTTGCACAACAACAAGCTTTCCTATGGACAGCAGAAGATTTCAAAAGATGGTCAGAACTCATAGGTTTCACAACAACAACATCCATGCCCCATCCAAATCAAGGAGAAATGGCAATGAGCATGGCACAATTCCTGGAAGCCATTGCCAAACAAGCTATAACTCCCTCAGTTTCAGCATTAACTACAGCAGTGGCTGCTAAAAGCACCAAACCCTCAACCTTGGCTGCTACAAGCACCACAAGCAAAGAAGTGGCAGAAAAAATACCCGCTAAAAATAAAGTGGCGACCAAAAATCTCATTGCAAAAAATATTAACACAGTGGTGGCCAAGAACCCCACTACATAATGCACGGTGCCTTCTGCACCCAAACATACACTTTCTTTACGCTTGCCTCAACTAATTTCTTCAGCAGATCCTTATTCTAAGGAACCTCAATATGTCAAGAATGAGATGGCTTACCCACTCGTTCAAACCGAACCACATCTTTAGGATTCCAACCCTTTGGAAGTAGCAAAGAAAATGCTCAACCCAATAGCCAATTTCCTTCAGAAAACTCCTGCCCACACTTAAAAGTTTTATGAGTTTATCCTAGTAGACACTCAGTCATGTATGTTCTAATCCTTTTTGGACAAAACCCAAAAATATGTCACTCATACCACGGTGTGGATCAGAAAGATAATCTCACCAAAGGGATGGGGTGATCACCAAACGAAATTCAAAAAAATTTCTCAGCCTTTTAACCCACAATTTTTCAGTTATTATGATTACAAAGATGCGTTGTTTAATGCATTCTAATTCCAGAATCATATTAAGAAACACTCCTACTTTCTTCTTTGGGACAAACAATTAGCAACATAATTTCCCTAATGGTTTTCGCACCAATGGTGGCCCGTTTATGGCCATTCAACAGACATATTTCCGTCACAAGTGAAAGAAGGTTATGAATATTTTTGCTCCATATTTCACGGTGACCAACATATCTCCAAATTAAACCAATTTTCCCATAGATTCTACATACCTTGGATCTATATACAGAAATTTGTCTTCCACAAGAAGGAAGGACACAGAGGTATGCCTTGGTTGGACCTTCAAGGATATTTTAAATGGTACAAAGCGTGGAGAGATGCCACCGAGACATACGTACCTGCAGTTGAAAGATGGTTTGCCAAAAACCCCAAGTATCTATCGCCAACAGATATTTCTAAATCCTTGATTTTGCAGCAAAGGTCTCTAGTTACAGCACGACTAGCAGGATCAACCAACAAGGAGGAATACATCCAAGAGATTGAAGAGATTATCAGGCAACTAAAGGGTAATATTGTACCCGTTCAACAATCATCAGCATCATCTGAAGCCCAATCAGAAGAAGAAGATGATCCTGACTACGACCCTGAAGAATGAGTCCGAGCCAGGTCCAATATGATGCTGACATCATCCATGATGCCAGCAAAGAACTTTCTGAAAAAGTTACTGCAGCAGAGTTACTATGCACTTATCACTGTAGATTACTGTGCACTTTTACTGTAGCAAAACACTGTACACTTTTCACTGTAGCAAGGTCTTTAATTTTATAAATAGACCCCCTCTCACATTTCAGAAGCATCGGAAAATTTACATTCAAAATTTTTGACACCACTCTGATATCTTCCCAGAGCACACACCCTCTTTCTCTCTCTAAAACTTTCAAGTCTTAAGAGTTATACCCCAGTAAGATTTTAAGTTTTAATTTCTAATATTTGTATATTGATTTCATATCATTAATAACACTTCTGGACGGCTCTGCCGCCAGATTTTATATTTTAATCTTGCATTAGCATATTTGCATTCGGTCGGCTCTGTCGTCTACTTTAATTTGCATACACTTGCATATGCTCGGCTCTGCCGCCTGAGTTTAATTTCATTTATTGCTTCCTGTTCCTAACATTCCTCGAATTTCTCAGTCCCCTCTACCCCTTCGGGGACTAACTTTCGTGTCTTTGGTATTAGAGCTAGTGGGGAAGTTCTTTGCTGGCGTAACTGTGACGACCCGACCAGTCTTCTCATGAGTTACCGCTCCGTTTCCCCCTATTTATTCTTCATTATGCTCCGTTATCTGTTTTTTATGTGATCTAGTTGAGTAGTTTGCGTTCGGAGTGGATTTGGTAAGAAATGAGACACCTAGTCTCTTTTAAGAAGGTTTAAGTTGGAAAAGTCAACCGGATATTGACTTACGAGTTAGAGGGCTCGGATGTGAGTTTCGATGGTTCGGTTAGCTTCGGGAGGTAATTTACGACTTAGGAGTGTGATCGGAATTGGTTTTGGAGGTTTGGTGTAGAATTAGGCTTGAATTGGTAGAGTTAGTATTTTGGCGATTTCCGGTTGTTAGGCGAGATTTTGATTCGAGGGTCGGAATGAAATTCCGAGAGTTGCAATAGCTTCGTATGGTGATTTCGGACTTAGCCGTATGTCCATATTTGAAATTGGAAGTCCGTAGGACAATTCAACGCATTTTGGGAAATGTTGGAAAACAGAAGATTTTTGGAAAGTTTGACCGAGGAGTTGACTTTTTGATATTGGGGTCGAAATGCAGTTCTGAAAATCTTCATAGGTTCGTTATTTCATTTATGACTTGTGTGCAAAATTTGAGGTCAATCGGACTCGATTTGATTGGTTTCGACATGTAGAAGTTGGAATTTATTAGTTTCATTAGGCTTGAATTGGGGTATCATTCGTATTTTTAGCGTTGTTGGATGTGATTTGAGGCCTCGACTAAGTCCGTAATATGTTTTAGGACTTGTTGGTATATCCGGAAGGGGTCCCGAATGACTTGGGTTCGTTTTGGAGTAGTTTCGGACCATTTCTATCCATTTGTTTACTGCTGGTGCATCGTAGAAATTCTGCTGCATGGAGCTTATTTTGGGAGCTTATATCTCGCAACCTATAAGGAATTTGGAAATTTTCAAATATGGAAGTTGTAGCCCTTTGCGTCTAGTTTCAGGAAATATAAACCATTCATCATTTGGACATATATACAGAAAGTTACAATAGATTAACCGAAGCCTGGTACTGCTGTTGTTTTCCAGGAAGCCCATAGCGGAAATTTCTGCTGCACAGGACCGATTTTGGAAACTTATATATCGTAATCTGTAAGGAATTTGGAGATGGTCCAAAAATGAAAGTTTTAGCCCTTTAAATTTAGTTTCCAGAAATATAAACCATTTATCATTTGGACATCTGTATCAAAAGTTACGGTGGATTAACCGAAGCCCGGTAATGCTGCTGTTTTCCATGCAGTGTGCATAGCAGAAATTTCTGCTGCACAGGACCAACTTTAGAAGCTTATATCTCGCATTATATAAGGAGTTATGAGATGATCAAAACATAAAAGTTGTAGCCCTTTGAATCTAGTTTCCAGAAAGATAAACCATTTATCATTTGGACATTTTTACAGAAAGTCGTGATTGATCGAATTTGGCTGGTGGAGCAATTTCGACAGAATTTTCTGATTCAATTTAGAAGCTCATATCTTGGAATATATAAAGAGTTATATAGTGTACAACCTATCAAATGAAAGATCTTCGAGTCTAGTTTCTATATTATCAAACCGTTGATCATTTGGATATTTCCGCAAGGAGTTATGAGCGTTTTAACAGAAGGTGTACAGCAAGGAAAAATGGTAAGAGGAT
>MCJB01048877.1:13970-52616 GCA_002018475.1 Nicotiana obtusifolia
TATATATATATATATACATATATATATATATATATGTATATATATATATATATATGTATGTATGTATGTATGTATTTCTAGATCAATTCAATTATAAATTCAATTAATTAAGCCAGCATAGTGGGTTCAAATAATTCAAATATTACATGATAAAGTCCTAAGTCTACCAGTACATAAACATGCTTTAGCTACGTACGGACTCTCGTCACCTCGTGCATATGTTGCACCCACAACTAGTAGCACATAATAATTACATTACCTAGGGGATAGTTTTCCCCTCTCAAGGTTAGACAGGAGACTCACCTCGCTCTGAAGTTCCATAACCGGCTCCAACGCCTCTCAAACACCTCAAACCAATGCCCATCGATCCGAAACTAGTCAAACAAGGTGCAAATCAATCAAAATATACTCCAATGCATATAATTTAACAATTTATAAAAATTCTCAACTCCGCTCGAAAAGTCAACAAGGTCAAACCTCGAGCCCACGTGCCCGGATTCCGAAAATTCTTGAAGAAAATCATCACCCATAACACCATGAACTCGAATATATAGTTTCTTCCTAATTCCATGTCTGATTTCATGGTATAAACCCAAAAATACTGAATTTTAGGTTTTCTTCAAAATCTCACAATTTTCACCAATTTCCATGTTTAAATCCATCTATTTAACTCACAATATGTAGAAACCACTTACCTCATGATTGACGATGAAAATGGCGCCCCACAATCGCTCCAAAGTCGGCTAGCATGGAAGAAGTGAAGTGAAAATGAGCCAGACCTCCCGTTTAAAACAACATTGCCTAGGCGTTGCCTTTCGCGATCGCGGTCTGAAGCATCACGATCGCGAAACAATACCACCTATGCCGCCGAAAATCCCCTACGCAATCGCGTCTTAAGACTCATGATCGCAAAGCACGTCCAGTCCAACAATCGCGAATGCGGGACAACTTCGCGTCCGCGACTAATTCCATCCATCCCTGCTTCAACACTACGCGAACGCGTAACTTCATTCGCGAACGTGATGGTCCAGCCCAAGACACTACACGATTGCATTCCTTAGCCCGCCAACGCGAAGAGAAAATCCTATTTGCTCCCACTTACCTTCCGCGATCGTGTCTCCCTCTTCGCGATCGCGAAACATGCCAAGGACACTGGAAATCAGCAGTTGCAAATCACCCAAACTTGGTCTGAAACCATCCTGAAACACACCCGAGGCACCCGGGACCCTGTCCAATTGCGCGAACCAGTCCCAAAACATGACACGAAACTCCTCGAGGCCTCAAATCACACCAAACAACATCAAAACTATGAATCGACGATCGAAACCTTCCTTTAAACTTTCAAATTCAAACTTCGAGGAACGCATCCGAATTATACTTAAACATTTTGGAATGACGCCAAACTTTACGCACAAGTCACAAATCCCAATACGAACCTATTTCAAGGCTCGAAATCTCAAACGGACATCGATAACACCAAAGTCCACTTCAAATAAAACTTAAGAAATTCTTAAACTTCCAAATGCCAACTTTCCATAATAAGCACCGAAATGCTCCCAGACCACCTGATACTCAATCCAAACATACGCCCAAGTTCGAAATTATCATACGAACCTATTGGAACCTTCAATTCTCGATTCCGAGGTCGTTTACTCAAAAGTTAAACCTTAGTCAACTCTTCCAACTTAAAGCTTCCGAATTTAGAATTTTCTTTCCAAAACAACACCGAACTTCCCGAAATTCAATTCCAACCACTTGTACATGTCATAAAACATTAAGTGAAGCTACTCACGGCCACAAACCGCCGAACGATGAACTAGAGCTCAAAATGACCAGTCGGGTCGTTACAAATACCTCGGTGCACGCACATGAGCTCAACCCTACACATGTGCGCCACCCATAGCACATAAATATCACAAATAAATCAGGAAACTAGTGCCTCAACCAAGTTTAGGTAAGATACTTACCTCAAACAAGCCAAATCCATACTCTAACAATGGCTTCCCGCACGAACTGACCTCTGAACGACTTGAATCTAGCCAAAGCAACTCAAAAACATCAAATAAATCCATAAGAATCAAACCCAAACAATAAAGGTCAAATCTTTAATTTAATACTCATATTCAACCAAAAGGCCAACTCGAGCTCGCACCCTGAAACCCAATAAAACTCATAAATTCTTATAACCCATTCGAATACAAGTCCAACTATACTAAATTCACCCAAATCCGACTCTGAATCGATGTTCAAAACCCAATTATTTACTTTAGAAAAGTTTTGCCAAAACCCCCAAATTTCTCTTTTAGATTCATCAATCAAATGCCAAACTTGAAGATGGAATCATGAATAATAATCAAATCTGAGTAAAAAATACTAACCCCAATCCAAGTGGTGAAATCCCTTCAAAAATTGCCTAAACCCGAGCTCCCAATCTCAAAATGTGATGAAATAACCAAACCCTCGAAATAGACTTATTTAAGTCTGCCTAGGCCTATGCATTGCGATCGCGAAGGCCATAATCACACCAACTCCAAAACTGCCCTTTACGAACGCAGTACCACTCTCACGATCGCGACCCTCAAAAGACCTAGCCTTCATGAACACGATCATCCATACGCGAGCGCAAAAGGCATAGTTTCGACCATTCCCCAGCCTGCCTCGACTCTACGCGAACACGAGGCCCTCTCGCGAATGCGAAGGCCAACGACCACAACACACAGCGAATACATCCACCACCTTCGCGATCACGAAGAATAAAATTCCAGCTACCCAGATTTCTCTACACAATCGCGAGCCTAGCTCCGTGGTCGCGAAGCACTGCAAAAATACCTACAACCAGCAGCTCCCAAAACATATAGGAATGGTTTGAAACTACCTCGGAACTCACCCAAACCCCTCAGGACCCCGTCCAATCATGCCAACAAGTCCCAAAACACACGGACCTACTCGAGGCCTCAAATCACACAAAATAACATCAAAATCACAAATTGTCGATCAAGATCAATCTCTTAAGTTCATAAACTTCAAACTTCGAACCTAAACATCTGATTCTAGCCTAAACAATATGGTATCCAACCAATCTTTGCACACAAGTTCCAAATGGCAAAACAAATATATTCCAACTTCCGGAGCAACAATTCAAACCCGATATCATCAAAGTCACTCCCGGTCAAACCTATGAACTTTTCACACCTTCAAATTGCCAACCTTCACCAATTAGAGCCAAAACCTTCTAGAAATATCCAAATGCAAATCTAGGCATATGTCCAAGTCTAAAATCACTATTCGGGCCTAACAGAACCATAAAAACTCTGATCCGAGGTTAAATTCATAAAAGCCAAACTTGGTTAACACTTCCAATTTGAGAAATCATTCTTCCAAATCAATCCCGAACCACTCGAAAACCAAAACCAACCATGCGCACACGTCATAACACATTATATGAAGCTACTCAAGACCTCAAACTACCGAACGAAATGCGAATACTCAAACGACCGATCGGATCGTTACATTCTCCCCTACTTAAACACATGTTCGTCCTCGAACATGCCAAGAGTAGTTCCAAAGCCATCAAATAACTGTATAAACTCACCATACTCATACCCATTGATGATCCTATGATCCTTTCTTCAACCTTACATAAACCTTGGAACCCAATCTCCAACCCCCGGAATTCATTATAAGACCTGATTCTCGCATCTATACATTACATCAATCTCAACAAGTTGTAGAAATCATAAATATGTTTCCAAGATATAACCACACCACGTAACCCATCGCTCATATGTCCATAGCAATATCTCTGACCATAATAGCTGCCCATTACCAAACCCGGTATCGGTAACCTACCCCATATCAAATAAAACCTTGTTCCATACCTTCACAACACTGCTAATGATATAACAATCTAAGTCCGACTGCATAAATTCCAGGTCCAGTGATCTCATCTCCCCAACACAAGCTATTCGACTGATATGGGTTGTACCGGCATAGAACCCAGAGACTGATCCACAAGAGCCAGCTGCTCTAGAGTGTGGGTGGTGGGAGTCTGAGCTCCTCCCCCACCCTCGATGTAGCTGGTGCAACTGGGATCATTCCGCCTTATCCAAGGTATCTAACATGCTCGGGAAATGTGCCAAGGTCTACTGAAGTCCAGGGGTAGCAACAGGAGTCTTAGGTGTATGTTCCCCAACCGGAGCTACTGGTGGCTCCTCAGCCGCGGCCAAAGCACGACCCCTTACTGTAGCACGTCCTCCACCTCTGCCGCGGCCTCAACCTCGGTCTCTAGCAATACCGACACTTGGGGTAGCATCGTCAGTAACCGAAGCTCGTGTCCTCACCATCTATGAGAGAATAGAAAGACAAAGGCTCAAATTCTGAAATTAATACATCCGCACAATAAGAAATGAAAGAAGTAGAATTTTCTAGTAGTTTTGTAGCCTCTCGAAGATAAGTATAGACGTCTTTGTACCGATCCTCAAGACTCTACTAAACTCGTTTATGACTCGTATAACCTATGAACCTAGAGCTCTAATACCAATTTGTCACGACCCCAAATACCACCTTAAGGATCGTGATGGCACCTAGTCCCTAGGACTAGGTAAGCCTAACATATGATAAGATTAACAGATTAAGTTATTTAAATATTAAATAAAACTGCTAAATGACATAACATAGTAAAAAATGATCAACAGTTATAAATCCCAAAACCGACAGTACAAAGTCATAAGCTCTAATGAGAGTAGTCTAGAATCTCATAATACATCACTATTTTGGAATACAAATGACAGTAAAAAGGAACACAACAGAAGGTGACTTCGAGGCCTGCAAGCGGACAACAGGTATATCTTGAAATCTCCATAGAAACTCAAAAGTTAGCTCCCTAACGACCAGCTCGCTCAGAGGTACCTGGATCTGCACAAAAATGTGCATAAACGTAGTATGAGTACACCATAAACGGTACCCAGTAGGTATCAAGACTAATCTTGGTGAAGTTGTAACTAGGTTCAAGTCAAGACAATCACTAGATGTTACGACCCCAATTTCCCATCGTAGGATGTCGTAATGGCACCTATCTCTACGACTAGGTAATCCTAACATGCGTAGAAAAATAGTGGAAATACTGCTAAAACTTCAAATTAAACCTTTACACTATTATAATAAACTCAATAGTAAAATAGACAACACTTTCCCCAAAACCTAACGGAACGAAGTCATAAGCTCTACAAGAAAGTACTAATAGTCTCGAAATACAATATTGTTAGAGACAAGAAATAAATTGTAGAATGGCTAAAATAGAAGGTGATTCTGAGGCCTACGGACATTGAGCATCTATACCTTGAAGTCTCCAATAACAGCTACTCAATCGACCTCTAGCGTCCGGCACGGGCAGACTTACCTGGATCTACACAAAAAAATGTGCGGAACCGTAGTATGAGTACACCGCAACGGTACCCAGTAAGTATCAAGCCTAACCTCGGTAGAGTAGTGATGAGGCTAGGTCAAGATAACTACTAGGACATAATAAAGAGAATGAAAACATATTAATGAGAAGTAATGGAAGGCGGAGAAAATAACTGATATGAAACGAGTTAATAACATAGATTAATGCCGGAATTGTAAGCATAGAGATAACATAAAGGAAGCAATTAAAGAGAACCATCAAAGTCAAATACGGATCCAAACTGATAATACAATGAAGAATAAAAGCAACAAGAAGTGTTTCACCAATAACTCTTCACAACTTGAGAATAACAACAAGAATCACCAACGAGTTACTGCCTAGTACACAACAAGAATCACAACCGAGGTACTGCCTCATATTCACATTTCTATATTTCAATCACAATCTTTCCTTATACCGCCGCGTGAGCCTTACATTTAAATAGTTTTGAAAATATTTTTTCCAAAATAGTTACACGCACTTTAGCTCACCTTATGGCGCCGCGTGACTTCAAGTAATTCCTTTACAAGCAACACGCACATAAATCCCACCTTATGCCACTGCATGTACATTAACCCCTATCCTTATACTGCCGCATGCGCATCAATATCACATCACAATAACAACTCACACCACAAGTGCCCATATGTCACAACTTACCAATAATCAACAATAATAATGTTCCTCAACAATAGCTTATGGCTCAACCACAATGTGTACAAGAATATCAATAATAATGATAAATGTAAATTTCTCAACAATAAAGATATCTCAACAAATTATCACTTTGTCTCAATATGATAACAACTTTCACAACTTCAACACTAATAACTCAACAATGAGAAAGATAATGTGTAATCACGATACTAAATAAGAATAACTCACAATGGAAGAGATAACATGTAATGATGACTTCAAATAAGGATAATCAACAATGAAAGGGATAACATAACAATGACTTAAAATAATGGTAAATCAACAGTGGAAGAGATAACATGTAACAACAAAAGAGGCAACAACTTCAACTAAATCATAAGAGCAAAATATCAAGTAAGAAGTTCAACAAGTGTTAACAAAATCATTTAAGGCATGTAAGGATAGACTAACACAAGTAAGAGTAGATTGACTATGAGAATTTAGAACATGATATGACAATTCAATTAAAGCATGGAAAGAGACTAACCTAAACTGGTCAAATATCGCATATAACCCGTGTACCCACTCATCACCTTGCTACACGGCTTTCGCATAGCACAAATGACACAATCAATCCCAAATCCTAAGGGGTAGTTCCCCCACACAAAGTTAGGCAAGATACTTACCTCAACTAGGCCAACTCAACCCTCGAAAATAGCTTTTCCCTTAAAATTTGCCTCCACATGGATCAAACCTAACCAAAATTGACTTAATATCATCAAACAATGCCAAGGAGAAAAACTTACAATAGACAAAGCTATGATCTTTACACTTTTCCCAAACAACAAAAGTCAACTCGGTGCTCGCTCGGTCAAAACCTGGGTCCAAGGGTAGATTCCGACTACCTATAACCCCACGAGTCCATATATATGATTAGTTTCAAAATCCGAGTCCAAATCGACTTTCAAAACTCAAATTCTTATTTTTCAAAACTTGACAAGGTTTCACAAATTTTTACTTAGATTCACATGATTTTGATGTTAAATCTAAGATATATTGATAGAATATAGTTGGAAATAGATTAGAATCGCTTACCCAAAATTTGTAGATTAAAATCCCCTCTCCAAATCGCCTCATACCGAGTCCAAGGTTCTAAAATGAGAGAATATGAGATGAAATCCCGACTCCCAACCCTTTTGATCAGCTGCAGATGTTGCAATTGCGACACGGGTTCACAATTGGTGAACCCTCGCAGTTGCAAAATATTCCTCGCAAATGTGGCCATTGACAGTCCTATGAGGAGGTCGCAAATGCAACACTAGCTTCGCATTTGCGAAGCCTGTCTCTATTGCAAATGCGAACTACCCTTCTACCTGAGCTACTTCTCAACTGCGAGCCAAGTATAACAATTAAGATACCTGAGTCCGCCCCTGCTAAGCTCGCAATGGCAAACCTGGTGTTCGCAAATGCAATACCAGAGGCATCAGCACACCAAATCCTATTTTTCAGTCCAAAATATTTCGAAACATGTCCGAAACTCTTCCGAGCCCTCGGGGCTCCATACCAAACATCCACACAAGTCTAATAATATCATACGAACTCGATTGCGCGATCAAAATACAAAGATAACATCTAGAACTACGAATCGAACACTAAAAGGCATGAATTTCAAAGTAAAGTTCAAGAACTACTAGAATTGCAACTAAGCATCCAAACCCTATCAATTCAAATCCAAATGATACCAAATTTTGCAGACAAGTTCTAAATAGCATAACGGACCAATTTCATGTCCCAAAATCAAATTCCAAACTCGATAGCTAAAAGTCAACCTACGGTCAAACTTTTCAATTTCATAATGCCAAATTTCGGCAAAACAACATAATTCAACCTATGGACTTCCAAAATTCAATTCCAGGCATACGCCGAAGTCCAAAATTATGATATGAAGCTATGGGAGCCATCAAAACACCGTTCCGTGATCGTTTTCACAAAAGTCAAAGTTTGGTCAATATATCTAATTTAGGCTTCTAAGCCAAGAATCAAAGGGTCCAAACCAATCCGAAATCTTCCCGGAACAAAACTAATCAACCCAGTCATAAAATTATAAACACGCATGTGTGGAGCATAAAAAGGGTAAACGGGGCGCAATTACACAAAACGACCACTCAAGTCATTACATTAGATATATAACATGAGTATCAATATATAACTAACAACATAAAGCATAATCAATAAATGGAAACAAAGGGTAAGCATGTGATAACACGCCAAATTCACTATAACAAGTAATACACAAAGTGAAGTCAGTTAAGGAAACAATGATATATTCAAATCATCAAGTCGTTCCAACACAAGAATCACCCTGAGGTACCACACCTTTAAATCACAAATCACAAGTCACCCTTATGACGTCGTGTGAACCTCATTTTAAAAAAAATTCCTAAAATAGCTTCACATGGATAAGTGTAACGACCCGGTCAGTCATTTTGAGTATTGTAGCCTCGTTTCCCCATTTATCACTTCTTTGATGTTTAATTATGGTTATGTGACTTTCCGGGTGGTTGGATTGGTTCCGAAATATTTCGGAGTGAAATAAGACACTTAGTCTCAAAGTTGAAGGCTCAAGTTGAAAGAGTTGACCAGAGTTTGACTTTTGTGTGTACGACTCTGAAATGGAGTTTTGATGGTTCTGATAGCTTTATATGGTGATTTTGGACTTAGGCATATGTTTGTATATTGATTTGGAGGTCCATAGGTCATTTTGGCTTGAATTGGCAAGAGTTAGAAAGTTGAAGGTTTGGAAGGTTGAGAAGTTTAACCGAGAGTTGACTTTGTTAATATGGGGTTCGGATTTTGGTTCTAGGAGTTGGAATAGGTTGGTTGTGTCAGTTTTGACTTGTGTGAAAAATTTAAGGTCAATCGGAGTTGGTTTGGTATGATACGGCATTAGTGATAGAAGCTAGAAGTTCATAAGTTCATTAGGTTTGAATTGGGGTGCGATTCGTGATTTCGGTGTTGTTTGATATGATTTAAGGCTTCGACTAAGTTCTTATCGATTTTTAGGACTTTTTGGTATGTTTGAATGGGGGCCATGGTGCCTCGGGTGTGATTCCGATCATGTTCGGCTCATTTTTGGACTTGTAGGACTGCTAATATATTTGGTTCTGGTTTTTATATACGCGATTGTGAGGGAAGGTCTGCGCTCGCGAAGGGTTGTTTGGTGACTGGTGGAGCTAGTCTACGCGTACGCGATATTAGGCATGCTTTTGCGAAGCTTTGTGGTCTCAGGTAACTGCAAACGCAAGAAGGATCACGCAATCGCGTAAGAGGAGTGGTCAGCTGGTGTGTAATGCTTCAAGCCTACACGATCATGTTGCTGGGGACGCATTCGCGAAGAGTTGGAACTGGTAAACACCGCGTTTGTGAAGCGTATTATTTGAGGGCAACATTTTTTGTTCTTCGCAATTGCGAGGATGTTTCTGCGATCGCGAAGAGGAACAACTGGGCAGCAGATATTTAATTCCAAATCGAGGGTTAGAGTACCATTTTCATATTTTAAGTTGTAGAGCTCAGTTTTGGGCGATTTTGGAGGGGATTCTAACGTCTTGGACAGGGATAAATATTTTTGACTCGGATTTATTGTTATATCATGATTCCATCCTTCTTTTAGCATTTAAATTAGTTGATTAAAGTGAACAAATTGGGGATTTTGTGGAAACTTTTTAAAATGCAAAACGGAGGTTTGAAGGTCGATTTGAGGTCGGAATTGGATGATTTAGGCATGGTTGGACTGGTAATTGAATGGGTGTTCGGATTTTTGAATTTTGTTGGGTCCGAAGCGTGGGCCTGAGGTTGACTTTTTGGGTTGACTTTTTTATTTTTATCCTGTATTTTCTGAACTATTATCGGTTATTGGTACTAGCATTTGACTATTGTTCTAAGCTCGTCACTGCTTTCAACCCAAGGTTAATGTTGTTATTTATGAGTACATTGGGTCGGTTGTACTCATACTACACTCTGCACTTCGTGTGTAGATCCAGGCACATCCGGCCGAGGTGATTTTCAGGCTTGAGTTGTGCCTGTCATTTGGGAGACTACGAGATAGCTGCCATACCGTCCGCAGTCCTTGAAGTTATCTTCCTATTATCTTTATCTTTACTATTTCTCATGTTCAAACAGTTGTATTAAAGGATTTATTTCTTACCTTGTTATTCAGTAGTACTCGTGTTTTTGTTGACACTAGATTTTTGGGGTTGGTTGTAGTAGCATTTTAGCCTTATTCTTAGATATTGTATGGTATTCTTCCGTTTTTGAGTTATTAGACTAGGTTAATTCATTTTCATTGTTAATCATGTGATTGTTGGCTTACCTAGAGGATTGGGTTAGATGCTATCACGACTTGTGAATTTTGGGTCGTGACAAGTTGGTATCAGAGCCCTAGGTTGCATGGGTCTCGCGCGAGTCACAAGCAAGTTTAGTAGAGTCCTGCGGATCAGTACGGAGACGTATTTACTTATCTTTGAGAGGCTACCGAACCATTAGGAAACTTCACTTTCTTGTACTTTTGTCGTGCAAATTTGTTGATTATAGAAACTGAACTTATATTCTTCTATTCTCTCACAGATGGTGAGGACACATGCGACCAGATCAAGCGGACGACCACTAGTACCACCAGCTAGGGCCGCGAGAGGCCGGAACCACGATAGAGGCCTAGGTACAGCTCTTACCGCCACTAGAGTAGCACCCGTGGAGCCACCAGTTCCTCCAGATAAGGAGCAGATACTAGCTCTTATTGAGCCGGTGGGACCCGCTCAGGCACCAGGTGTGCCCATTGTGATTCCAGGCCTTCAGGAGGCTTTGGCCTAGATTTTGACTATATGCACTAGCCTTGTTCAGGCGGTTTCAATCCCAGCCGCACCAGCCACTTCTCAGTTCGGGGGAGGTGCTCAGACTCCTACCGTCCGTACTCAAGAGCAGGTAGCTCAAGGACTCGACACTGGGGGTACTACCAGTCTAGCGGTTGCTGTTGCTCAGGCTGAGGTTGGACCACCAATGAGTGATGAGGAGCAGAAGAGACTAGAGAGGTTTGGGAGGCTTAAGCCTCCAGAGTTCAGTACGGAGGAGTCAGAGAATGCCCAAGATTTTCTAGATCGGTGTTAGCGGATTCTTCACACTATGGGTATTTTAGAGACTAGTGGAGTTGTATTTACCGCTTTCCAGTTGACTAGGAAAGCCTACAAATGGTGGCAGGCCTATGAGTTGAGCGGGCCAGTTGGCGCAGCGCCACTTTCATGGAATGAGTTCTCCATTCTCTTTTTAGAGATGTTTGTTCCATAGACTTGTAGGGAGAAGCTGCGTAGAGATTTTGAGCAGTTATACCAGGGAGATATGACTTTGACCCAGTATGAGATGAGAATCACAGATTTGGCCCGTCATGCTATATGGTTGGTTCTCACAGAGAGAGAGAGAGAGAGAGAGAGAGAGAGAGAGGATCAGGAGGTTCATTGATGGCCTCAACTATGGCCTACATTATAGTTTGGCACGAGAGCCCGAGACGGATGCTAGGTTTGACCAAGTGATCGAGATTGCTAGGCATTCGGAGTTTGTTCGTAGGCTTGAGTGTGAGGAGCGGGAGGGCAAGAGGCCCCATAGTTTTTGTGGTTTTAGTGGTACCTTATTCGGAGGTCAGTCACATCACAGCAGAGATCGTCCTTACAGGCCCGCTCAGATAGCTCGTCCGATTTATCGTGGTGCATCAGCTAGTCATAGTTCATACGGTGCACGTTCGAATCAGTCATCCTTCAGTATCCTCCCAGCTCAAAGTTTATCCCGTGCTCCATCAATTCAGGGTTCGTCAGTATCGGTTTCTTCCGGTAGTTATTCTAGTTCTCGAAGCCTAATACATGCCCCACCACCATCTCTAGCTCGAGGTTCTTATGATTGTGGATAGTTAGGGCATGTGAGGGGATGTATTGTCCCTGTCACTACAGAGGTCCAGTGCAGCAGGGAGGCCAGTCTATGACCCCTGCACTAGTTGCTACACCACCCGCTCAGCCAGCTCGGGGTCGAGGTCGCCCCAGAAGGGTAGGTCAGATAGGTGGTGGTTAGACTCGATGCTATGCTTTTCCCGCCAGGCCAGAGGCATTTGCTTCAGATGTAGTGATCACATGTATTCTTTCAGTGTGCCACAGGGATGTTTCCATATTATTTGATCATGGTTCCACTTATTCATATGTATCATTGTACTTTGCTCGTTATTTGGATATGCCCTGTGATTCGTTAGTTACACTTGTTCATGTATCTATGCTGGTAGGCGATTCTATTATTATGGACCATGTATATCGGTCGTGTGTGGTGACTATTGGGAGATTGGAGATGAGAGTTGATCCTTTACTACTTAGTATGGTTGATTTTGATGTGATTCTAGGCATGGATTGGTTGTCACCATGTCATGCTATTCTGGATTGTCACGCTAAGACCGTGATGTTGGCGATGTAGGGATTACCTAGGATTGAGTGGAGAGGTTCTCTAGACTATGTTCCTAGTAGAGTGATTACATATTTGAAAGCCCAGCGGATGGTTGGAAAGGGATTTCTAGATTATTTGGCCTTTGTGAGGGATGTTGGTGCTGATACTCCTGCCATTGAGTCTGTTCCGCTAGTGAGAGACTTTCCAGATGTGTTTCCTATAGACCTGTCGTGCATGCAACCCGACAGGGACATTGATTTTGGTATTGACTTGGTGCCAGGCACTCAGCCCATTTCTATTCCACCGTGTCGTATGGTACCAACCGAGTTGAAGGAATTGAAAGAACAGCTTCAAGAGCTTCTTGATAAGGGATTCATTAGGCCTAGTGTGTCGCCTTGGGGTGCACTGATTCTTTTTGTGAAGAAGAAAGATAGTACTATGCGGGAGGTGCATTGATTATAGGCAGTTGAACAAAGTTACAATTAAGAACAAGTACCCATTGTTGCACATTGATGATTTATTTCATCAACTTCAAGGTGCGAGGGTGTTCTCTAAGATTGATTTGAGGTCTGGGTATCACCAGTTGAAGATTCGGGATTGTGACATTTTGAAGACGGCATTGAGGACCCGTTATGGTCATTAAAAGTTCCTTGTGATGTCATTTGGGCTGACCAATGCCCCAGCAGCATTTATGCATCTGATGAACAATGTATTCCGGTCATATCTTGATTCTTTTGTCATAATATTCATTGATGATATACTAGTGTACTCACACAGCCAGGAGGAGCATGAGCAGTATCTAAGGATTGTACTACAGACATTGAGGGAGAAGAAGATTTATGCTAAATTCTCTAAGTGCGAGTTTTGGCTTGACTTTATGGCGTTCTTGGGGCACGTGGTGTCCAGTGAGGGTATCAAGGTAGATCTGAAACATTGAGGCAGTTTAGAGTTTTCCTAGACGGGTCTTCAACTGCTGAGATGCAGAGTTTTCTTAGCTTGGCCAGATGTTATCATCGTTTTGTGGAGGGTTTTTCATCCATTTCTGCACCTTTGACTAGATTGATCCAAAAAGGTGCCCATTCAGGTGGTCTAATGAATGTGAGGAGAGCTTTCAGAAACTCAAGACTGCCTTGACCATAGCTCCAGTTCTAGTTTTGCCTTCAACATCGGGTTCATATACAGTTTATTGTGATGCTTCTCGGATTGGTATTGGGTGTGTTCTGATGTAGGAGGGTAGGGTGATTGCTTATGCTTCACGCCAGTTGAAGCCTCATGAGAAGAACTACTCAGTTCATGATTTAGATTAGCATCCATTTTTCATGCATTGAAAATTTGGAAGTATTACCTGTACGGCGTGTCTTGTGAGATATTTACAAATCATCAAAGTCTACAACACTTGTTCAAGTAAAAGGATCTAAATTTGAGAAAGCGAAGATGGTTGGAGCTGTTAAAAGACTATGATGTTACCATATTGTATCATCCTGGGAAGGCCAATGTGGTGGTCGATGCCTTGAGTAGAAAGGCGGTAAGTATGGGTAGCCTTGCATATATTCATGTTGTTTAGAGACTGCTTGCATCAAATGTTCAGGCCTTGGCCAATCAGTTCGTGAGGTTAGATGTTTCGGAGCCTAGTCGGGTTATAGCTTGCGTGGTTTCTCGGTCTTCCTTATTTGAGCGCATCAGAGAGTGTCAGTATGACGACCCCTATTTGCTTGTCCTTAAGGACACGGTACAGCATAGTGATGCCAAGGAGGTTTCTATTGGAGATGATGGAGTGTTATGAATGTAGGGTCGAATTTGTGTGCCCAATGTGGATGGGTTACATGAGTTGATTCTTGAGGAGGTCCACAGTTCGCGGTATTTTATCCGTCCGGGTACCGCAAAGATGTATCAGGACTTGAGGCATCACTATTGGTGGATGAGAATGAAGAATGATATAACGGAGTATGTGGCTCGGTGCTTGAACTGTCAACAGGTGATGTATGAGCATCAGAGGCCGGGCAGTTTGCTTCAGAGACTTGAGATTCCTGAGTGGAAATGGGAGCGTGTTACCATGGACTTCGTTGTTGGGCTCCCACAGACTTTGAAGAAATTCGATGTACCGCAAATATGTATCAGGACTTGAGGCATCACTATTGGTGGATGAGAATGAAGAAAGATATAATGGAGTATGTGGCTCGGTGCTTGAACTGTCAACAGGTGAAGTATGAGTATCAGAGGTCAGGTGGTTTGCTTTAGAGACTTGAGATTCCTGAGTGGAAATGGGAGCGTGTTACCATGGACTTCGTTGTTGGGCTCCCATAGACTTTGAAGAAATTAGATTTGGGTGATTGTGAACCGGTTGACTAAGTCTACACATTTCATTCCAATTGTGACTACCTATTCTTCGGAGCGGTCGGCCGAGATCTATATCCGTGCGATTATTCATCTTCACGATTGTTTGGTGTCCATTATTTCATATCGGGGCATGTAGTTCACATTGTAGTTTTGGAGAGCAGTGCAGCGTGAGTTGGGCACATGGGTTAAGTTGAACACAGCATTCCACCCCTAGACGGACGGACAATCCTAGCGCACCATTCAGCTTTTGGAGGATATGTTACAACTACCGATCGAGTATTTAGATGGCTCCTTATGAGGCCTTATATGGGAGGCGGTATCGTTCTCCGGTAGGTTAGTTTGAGCCGGGAGAGTCTAGATTGTTGAGTACTGATTTGGTTCAGGATGCCTTAGAGAAAGTCAAGTTGATTCAGGATCGGCTTCGCACTGGACAGTCTATACATAAGAGTTACACTAATCGAAAGGTTCGTGATGTTGCATATATGATGGGAGAGAAGGTATTGCTCAGAGTATCGCCCATGAAGGGTGTGATGAGGTTCGGAAGAGGGGCAAGTTGAGCCCTCGGTATATTGGCCCTTTTGAGGTGCTTGAGAGGATTGGAGAGGTGGTGTACAAGCTTGCGTTGCCGCCTAGTTTATTGGGTGTTCACCCAGTGTTTCAAGTTTTTATGCTCTGGAAGTATTATGGCGATCCGTCTCATGTTTTGGATTTCAGCACGGTTCAGTTAGAAGGGGATTTGACTTATGATGTGGAGCCAGTGGCCATTTTGGATCGGCAGGTTCGAAAGTTGAGATCAAAGAATATACCTTCAATGAAAGTTCAGTGGAGAAGCCAGCCAGTCGAGGAGGCTACTTGGGAGATCGAGCAAGAGATACGGAGCAGCTATCTTCACTTATTTGAGACTCCAGGCATGATTCTAAACCCGTTCGAAGACGAACGTTTGTTTAAGAGGGGGAGAATGTAATGACCCGACCGGTCATTTTAAGTATTATAGCCCCATTTCCCCATTTCCCGCTTCTTCCATGTTTAATTATAGTTATGTGACTTATCGGGGTGGTTGGTTTGGTTCCGAGGATGTTTCGGAGTGAAATGGGACACTTCGTCCCAAGGTTGAAGGCTTAAGTTGAAAGAGTCGACCGGAGTTTAACTTTTGTGTAGACGACTCCGGAATGGAGTTTTGATGGTTCCGATAGCTTCGTATGGTGGTTTTGGACTTAGATGTATGCCGGATGTTAATTTGGAGGTTCGTATGTCGTTTTGGCTTGAATTAGCAAAAGTTGGAAAGTTGAAGGTTTGGAAGGTTGAGAAATTTGATCAAGAGTTGACTTTATTGATACCGGGTTCAGATTTTGGTTTCGGGAGTTGGAATAGGTCCGTTGATTCATTTATGACTTGTGTGCAAAATTTGAGGTCAATAAGAGTTGGTTTGATATGATTCGACATTAGTTTTAGAAGCTTGAAGTTTATAAGTTCATTAGGCTTGAATTGGGGTGCGATTTGTGATTTTGGTGTTGTTTAATGTGATTTGAGACTCCGACTAAGTTTGTAGTTTTAGGACTTGTTGGTATGTTTGAATGGGGTCTGGGGGCCTCAGGTGTGATTTGGATCATGTTCGGCTCATTTTTGGACTTGTAGGACTGCTTTTATATTTGGTTCTAGTTTCCTTATACGCGATCGCGAGGGAAGGTCTCAATCGGGAAGGGCAATTTGGTGACTAGTGGAAGTTAGTCTACGCGTTCGCGATATTAAGCATGCGTTAACGAAGCTTTGAGGTCTCAGGTAACTGCGAATGCGAGAAGGACCATGCATTCGCGTAAGAGGAGTGGTCAGTTAGGGTGTAGACCTCAAGACTATGCGATCGCGTAGCTGGAGACGCGTTCGTGAAGAGTTGGAACTGGTAAACACCGCTTTCGCGATTGAAGCTTCGCGTTCGCGAAGCGTATTGTTTGGGGGTAGCATCTTTTGTTCTTCGCATTCACGAGGGTATTTGATCGCGAAGTGGAACAACAGGGCAGGAGATATTTAAGTCCAAATCGAGGGTTAGAGTACCATTTTTATATTTTGAGTTGTAGAGCTCGATTTTGGGTGATTTTGGAGGGGATTTTCATGTCTTGGATCGAGGTAAGTGTTTTTTACCCCGATTTGTTATTATATCATGATTCCATCTTTCTTTTAGCATTTAAATTAGTGGATTAAAGTGGAAAAATCGGGGATTTTGTGGAAACTTTTCAAAAAAGAAAAATAGAGGTTTGAAGGTGGATTTGAGGTCGGAATTGGATGATTTAGGTATAGTGGGACTCGTAATTGAATGAGTGTTCGGATTTTATTAATTTTGTCGGGTTCCGAGGCATGGGCCCAGGGTTGGCTTTTTGGGTTGATTTTTTGATTTGATAAAGATTGAAACTTTATTGTTTGAAGTTGTTTCGTACGATATTATTTGTCGATATTGAGTTGTTTGTGCTAGATTCGAGTCATTTGGAGGCTGATACGCATGGGAAGGTCTTGTTGGAGTTATGATTGGCACAGTTTGAGGTAAGTAACACTTCTAAACTTGGATTTGAGGGTATTTAACCCTAAGGACTACGTTATGTGAAAGATATTGGGGTGACATACGCACTTATGACGGGCGTGTGTGCGTACACCGATTTGTTCATAGTTTGGGGAGGCCTTTAGGCTAATATCGGGTTTGTTTTGCTATCATACCATGTTGCCCCACGCGTCTCCTAGACTTGCTTGATTATTTGAATTATGAATCATGTTACATATCTGTCACGATTAACCGGAGGGCCGCGACAGGGCACCGGACCGGCGTACCCCTCATATCTGCTATCTTACTTTCTTTGTTATCTACAAAGTCTGTCATACACATGCAGTCTTGAACAACATCACATTAGGCGGAAAACATCATACCATGACATAAACATTCTTATATACATAGTGTGCCAACGGGACTACAACGCAAAACCATACAACATAATACATATGCCGACGAGGCAATACAACTGTACATAAGTCAACCCAACACTGGTCTATGCATACATTAACATTTGTCTAATGAGCCTCTACAAGAACAGACATTATACAACCTATGTCGAAATAGGGCCCCGACATGCCCATAATGCCTATACAAAATGCATACCAAGGCTGTAGCAAGTCCGAAAGATGAATCTTGCTGATATCTGCGGAACTGGTAGCCTACTGCGGTGGGGGAGCTCCGTCTATCAATCTATTAGGACCTGCAGCACAACATGCAGCGTCTACGAATAAAGGACGTCAGTACGAATAATGTACTGAGTATGTAAGACAGGAAACACAATATAAGAGTAATGACATAAGCATCAGGATAGAAATATATAGCCTTTATAACATTATCATATACATGTTTATCACCATTATTATCGTCTTATACTCTTGCCTCTGTGGCCTTGTCATTTTCATATACATGTATTGTTACCGTAACCGTTACATAAACGTTACCTTATACAATCACATACGCCTCCCTGGGCTCATCGTCATCGTACGCCTCTATGGGCTCGTCATCATATGCCTCTGTGCGCTCATCATTGTCACATGCCTCTGTGGGCTTATCATTATCATATCATATCTTACCCGGCCGTGCTAGGCACCGTCACAACATACCCGGCCTTCATTAGGCGCGGTCAAACGGATTTAATCACACATATATTTAATACATTGCAAGTTCATTTATAAACAAGTGTTCCAGATCCTTTTTAGTGACATACATTTATTATCCCCTTTTTCACATATAATTAAGAATACCTCTTTAACAAGAGCTTTATAAGACTCAAGGATTACCATCAACATTGATATCATGAAACAAGAATAATCATTCCATAGAGGGAAAACAATATAAGCAACACTAACTTCTAAGAATGGAATATTCTTTGGGGTTCGTTTGTGGCATTATATTCAATAGGAGTCGTGCAAAAGAAAGAATGGTATAGTCCCACATACCTGGTACTTACTGCGCCAGTTCTCGAGCTACGCAATTTGCTACAATTCCTTAGTCTACAATTAAGGAACAGTTCAATCGTTACTCACTACACGTGATAGCTATCATTAACCACAATTTCCCAAATTCATGTGGTGCTTCTCTACACCCTTCCTCCCCTAACCCTCATCAAACGTATTTACAGCACATGCAACTCATTTACAACCCCTAATAATCATGACCCATTCCGTTTAACCCCACTTATTTTGATTTCATGGCTTCTAGTCATATTCCCATAAGTTCTTACAGGCATGCAACCACCTATCATGAATGTTAAGGGAGGATTACATGAAAGGGAGTAGTAACTTACCTTGCATGTGAATTATTTAACCCTTCTCTGTGATTCCTCAATTTTCTAGGTCTTGCCCTCAATGTGGGTTTGTAGGAGGGGGAAACTCAGCTAGGGTTCCCTCTTAGTTCTTCAATTTCTTGATTCCTTCTTTAATTTAGAGCTTGGAAGAGAGGAAACTGGTTGTGTTGGTGTGGGGCTTTGAGAGGGGTCATTTGGGGCCTTCTACTATGCTTGGATTTAGAAAAAAATGAAGGAGGGACGGGTTTGGGTCCCTTTTATAGGCCTGGCAATAAGTGGCACACGTACCTGACAATTTCAGGTTTGCGATCGCATACTCGCCGCAGACAGGGCATGCGGTTCGCATTCTGGTCGCAAATCTCAACCCAGAATTCGGTTGCATTATGCGACGCAGAAGGGCCAGATTTGCGGTTCGCATTTTCAACAATGCGATCGCATTCTGGTCGCATTTCAGACACGGATTCAGCCCAGAACTCTATTCCACTCTGCGATGGAAGGTGTCACATTTGCGGTCCGCATTTGCATTATGCGGTTCGCATACTGGCTGCATATTTGACACAATTTCAGCCTAGAACTCTGTCTCAGTTTGCGACCCTGGTGTTGGATATGCGGTCCACATTTGTGTTTTGCGGTTCGCATATCTAACTATGCGACACTTCTGCTCTTTTTCTTAACTTTTGAACTATTTTCCGGGTTCTTAGGTCCTTATATGTAAACTACTTCACAGCGTATTCTAATGTATGAATTTACGGGTTGTAACAACATCATGTGTAGGCTATATGCTAACTGTTTGAGACATGATAGGGCTATTTTTGCTGTTTCTAAGTTATATACTTATTTGCACACATGTTCTCACTCATGATACTATATCTGTGTATGATACCTCTGTCTCCGTATTTCTTATCTGATTACTCACATGTTGCTGATATCGCTTAAGGGTAACACTGTTTAATTGAATATTTGAGATGTTCTCATCTGCGACGTGAATGGTAAATGACTGAGTTTGGGCCGTAGAGCCGGTTTGGTACTGATTTTGTGTTGACGCATTTGTGAGGCCCATATTGGGCTGAGTGTTATTATTTTGAGGCGACGCGTGCACCAGGACTCATTATTGGGCTAAGTGATTATAATTTGTGCTTGGGCAGGATCCGACCCTCCGGAGTCTGACATGCTAGTAGTGGGCGCAGGCGCAGTGTTTCATATATGTGCTTGATGATGGGCAATTATGCCAGGCACTCGTACAGTGCTAAGTGTAAAAACTATTTATGGATCTACTGTGATACTGTTGATTTACTTGTTTACTTGACATGTAGGCATAGAAATGTACTTTCCTCATGCTAACTGGAAATTGACCTGCTTTATCCGTGTTGGGTTTTAAACTATTACAGTTGAATCCTGGAATAAATTCCTGAAATGAGAAAAAGTTGTACTTGATATCATTTATTTTCCGTTTCTATGGTTTATCCTGTATTTTTTGAACTGTTATCGGTTATTGGTACTGGCATTTAGCTGTTGTTCTGAGCTCGTCATTGCTTTTAACCCAAGGTTAGTGTTGTAACTTATTGAGTATATTGAGTCGATTGTACTCATACTACACTCTGCACTTCATGTGCAGATCTAGGTACATCCGGCCGAGGTGATTTCAGGCTTGAGTTGTGCCAGCTATTTGGGAGACTATGAGGTAGCTGTCATACTATCCGCAGTCCTTGAAGTTCTCTTCCTGTTATCTTTATCTTTATTGTTTGTCATGTTCAGACATTTGTATTTGATAATTTATTTCGTATTTTGTTATTCAGTAGTGCTCGTGTACTTGTTGACACCAGATTTTGGGGTTGGTTGTAGTAGCATTTTGGCCTTATACGCATATATTTTATGATTTTCTTCCGCTATGTTATTTCATTTCCATTGTTAATCATGTGACTGTTGGCTTACCTAGCGGGTTGGGTTAGGTGCTATCACGACTTGTAAATTTTGGGTCGTGATAATAAGCCCCTTCCCCTCACCGCATGTGCATCACAATGAAGTATTTCCCCTTATTAGCAACACGCACATAAGCCCCCTTATCTCGCCACATGCTCATCAATATACACACCACCCTTATGTCGCCGCATGCACATCTCAATCACAACACAACAACCAACTGCACACCACGTGCCCATATGCCACAACATTGTTCAAACAACAATACCAAGGCCACAATAATGCATATCCCACGACTCAACAACAATGTATACAAGAATTACAACAACAATAACAACACAAGAGTACAAGGAGTAAATCAACAATAAAATGTGCTTCATATAACAACAACTTCAATTCAAGGCATATTAATAGCCTAAGAGTAAAATCTAATCAATTACCACACATAAGCATGTGTACACACTCGTCACCTCGTGTTCACGTCTTTTAATATAGTACAAGTAGTGAAAATAGACCAAATCCTAAGAGGGTAATTCCCTTACACAAAGTTAGGCAAGATACTTACCTCAATTAGGCCAATTCAATACTCTAAAAATGCTTTTCCCTTAAAATTCACCTCCGCTTGGCCCAAATCTAGCCAAAAATAACTTAATAATATCAAACAATGTAAGAGAACCAATTTCAATTCATAAAGTTAAGATCTTTATACAATTTTCTAAAAGTCAACCCCGGGCTCGCCCGGTCAAAACCCGAGTCAAAGGGTAGATCTCGACTGCCCATAACCCCACGAGTCCATGCATGTGTTTGGTTTTCAAATCAGAGTCCAAATCGACTCTCAAATCTCAAGTTTCTATTTTTCAAATCATAGTCAAGAATCTCCAAAATTTCTGATTTAGATGTTAAATCTCATAAATAATCATGTTATATAATCAAAATTGAGTCATAACTACTTACCCAATAGTTTAGAATGAAAATCTCCTCCTAAAATTGCGTCCCACCGAGTCTAAGGCTCCAAAATGTGAAAAATGAGACTTGGTCCCAAAATCCCAACCTTTTGTTTAGTTGCAGATGTCACAAATGCGACCTAGGGTTCGCAATAGTGACCCCTCGCAAATGCAACACAGGGATCGCAAAAGCAAACCCTATCAACCCACACAGATGTCGCAGTTGTGCAAAAGCAACCTGCCCATGACCAGTGTTTTCTTCGCAATTGAGATCAAGGCATCGCATTTGTGACACCTGAAGCCTCCCTTCGCACTTTGCAGTTGCAATTCTGGTGCTCACAATTGTGATAACTGCAGCACTAGCATACAAGCAACCTGAAACAAGTCCAAACCAATCTGAAACACGTCCGAATCTCACCCGAGTCCCCGGGGTTCCACACCAAATACCCACACAAGTCTAAAAATATTATATGTACTCGCTCGCGTGCTCAAAATACCAAAATGACATCTGGAACCACGAATCGAACATCAAAATACAAAAAATTCACAATGAAACTCAAGAATCACTAAAATCAAACCAAGCGTCTGATTCCTACCAAACCAACTAGGAATGATACCAAATTTTGCAGACAAGTTCCAAATGGCAAAACATACATATTCTAGGTCTCGAAACCAAAATTTGAACCCAATAAAGTCAAAACAAGGTCAAATTTAGGAAATTTCTAAACCTTCGAATTGCCAGCTTTCGGCAAAAAAATCAAATCAACCTAGGAACCTCCGAATTCAATTCCGAGAATACGGCTAAGTATAAAATCACCATACGAATCTAGTAGAACCATCAAAATACCGTTCTAAGGTCGTTCTCGCAAAAGTCAAACTTCGGTCAACATTTCCAACTTAAGCTTCCAAACTAAGAACCAATTGTTCCAAATCAATCTGAAACCTTCCCAGAACAAAACCAACCATTCCCCCAAGTCATAAAATCACAAATGCACATATGAGAAGCTTCAAAAGGGAAAAAGGGGATCAAATACACAAAATGACCGATCGGATCGTTACAGTGATAAATAGTAGACATGAACTCATAACTTAAATAATATAACGGGTTCAATGTAAAAATCTTAAAAGTTGAACCCATAAAATTTAAATTTTGGATCTGCCTCTAGGTAAGATTATAAACATGATTAGTCTTACATTCTCATTTGAACTTGAGTATTTAGGAAGAAGAGTTTGATCTAGACAACAAGTCTAATAGGCGAACATCAGGATAATATATTGGAATTTTAGGTTACAAAAATTGAACTCCAAAATAATTTTCATTTTTAGCTTGTTCTGCAATTTTGAACTTCAGAACACTATCCTGTAGTTTTAAAGTTATAATGACTGCACTCCAAGACACTATCCCAAAGTTCGAAAAAGTAAAAAAGATGAAAATGCGGGTATCAAACATGTTTAAATTAGAAGTCTTTTATCCAAATATTATTTCAACATAAGAAAGTGAATAAAATTTTGATCATTTTTGAAATTATGTTATATTTTCAAATGAAAAAATTATGCGACACAATAAACGTATATACTGTATTTACCATTTGTAGCTTGACGAGCACAAAACACAACACGAAATTGATATTCACTAGCCAAAGATAGTATAGTTTAAATTATCATCTCTACGAGGATTGAGTTTAAATAATGTTCAACTAATTTCTGGCTTAAACATATTCAGGATGATTAACACTTTGATTGGAATTATGATGAACTAAAAATAACTGTTAAACTAAAGCAATTAATAATTGATCATGGAAAGACAAGAGTTGAGCAACACAGAAATAATCAATGGGAGAAATAAGGGTCGTGACAAGATAGGTGCAAGATATCTATTCGGGATCTAACTCTAGTTTAATTCACTTCTATGTTCTAATGATTCTCAAGAATTCACTAGATGATTAGTTTAATCATATAGTTAAGACTCCTCCCTTGATTAATTTGAATTCTACGAGATGAGCTAATATAAAGCACTGTGAATGTATGCAAGAATACATTAATGGACTAGTCTTTAGGAAATCGTCTTTCGAATATTCTCCTAACTTGGGTTAATCAACAATTTAAAAGATCTTTAGATTACTTATAAGAATCACTAAATTAAACCAAACAAAATAATACGAAGATACTCACCCAAAATATTTCTCTTTCGATTAAATAATTCGGTGAATAAAATTGCAATCAACTCAAAGCTCCATAAACGAATTCATGCAAAATAACTAGAGTTAAAATCCACACATATCAATCAAAACACCATATTTGTCATATCCTAAAGTAAACTACTCCATAATCATGGAGTAAGTCATCACAAATAGAGTTAAAGAATAAGAAAACATGAATTCAATTCAAAATGGGGTGTTGAGTTGAGGAAAGAATGATGAATCCTTGTGCCTTAGAGTCTCCAATTGTCATGACCCTAAATTCCATGGGGCCGCGATGGCGCCTTAACACCGCTTGATAGACAAGCCAACGCAACATGATAACGCAAACAGAAAAGTAATAAATATTTGACAGCTCAACGAATAACATAGCGTAAGTAACTCTATGATAACATAATAAGTTCTAGAACCAATAACAAATGTGACCACCCCAAGATTTATTGTCACAAATACATGAGCGTCTAAATCTAGCTAACAAGGTTTTGAATAAAATACATCACTGATCAAAATAAAATGGAAATAGTACAAGAAAGTAGAAAGTGACTCCAAGGTCTGCGAACGAGATGCAGCTTTACCTCGAATCATTATCCGGTATACACTAAGGACCTCTCGGGACTCCATTAGTATCAATGTCAAAATGCGCACAAGAAGTGCAGAAGTGTAGTATGAGTAAAACTGACCCTATCTACTCAATAAGTATCAAGCCTGACCCTGACGAGGTAGTGATAAGGCTAAGACAAGACCTTACTAAAAGATATGTGCAATTTTATACATAAAGCAACATAATAACAAATAAAGCGTCAAGAGTAACAAGATAATTGGGACATGTAAAAAGGGGCAATAAGCGGAACAATAAATAAGAATCACCTAGTTAACCTCTTTCAAAATGAACTTTGAAACCATCAAGCCAAGTACACATTTCAATTATCAAGATCAAGGCAATAGAATCAGCAAATTGCACGACATCACCCTTCGTACTTTTACTCTCTTCCTTCCCATATATTATAAATGCAAGTGCATGGAATCACTCTTCGTGCTTTTACTCTCATCCTCACATGATCATAATAAAATGTATATGCACAGTATCACCCTTCGTTCTTTAACCTCTCATGATAAATAAGCATGTGCACGACATCACCCTTCATGCTTTTAACCTCACATTCACTCAATCAATGACATCAATATGCATATGAGGCATGACCACACCCTTTGTGGTTTTCACTCTTCCTTACCATGCAACAACAACAACACAAATATCAAGCAATGTGGGAAGTAAATATGCTTCAACTATAGTATTGAATTCCACTCGTCATACGAGAATATTTCCAAAATTAGAGCCAACAACCAATCACAAGATCCATATTCTAAACACCCAATATCTCAACAATTCAATATAGGAAATAACTTGAAAGTAACTAGTCAAAGAATAAGCAATCTACCTAAGGCATTGAAGGCATGGTAAAGGAAATAACATGGTACAATTGATAAGTGTAGATTTTAACCACTTATTAGTACCTTCTTACTTTAGTTTTTAGTCCGAAAGTAGTGATTTTTGCTCCCAAATCTAATGAAAATGTGAATTCCAAGTGTGATGTAGAATGTGAGCTCAACAAGAAATCTAACTGAAAGAGGAGATATTCCAGCTCAGAACAATCAAGAGGAGAAGTACAAAGAACAGTGTGGTCTGCTGAACTCCATCTGCAGCCACAAAAGCAAATGCGGGCCGCAGAAAATGATATGCAGCTACAAAAGAGAAACTAAAGCTTCAGGGGTATCAGGCAGAAGTGCGGTCTGCAGGCCAAAAAGTGCCATAGCACTTGAAGTTTGCACTGATGAAGACTGAAAAATCAAAGAGGTTACAATTGAACAAGTATGAAGCTTCCTCAAAGTGTGGTCCGCAACCAAATTGTTCGGCCGCAGAAGCTGAAGTGTGGTCGCAGAAGCTTTTGCGCGGCCGCAGAATCCCTCCAACTGCAAAGCACCTACAAGAGCAACAAACTAAAGTGCGGATCATCGATGTAATTGTGCGGCCGCAAAACCCTCTGAAACAAATTTTAGAGAGCTGTAAATAGACGAGGAACACTTTCTTAGGGCAACTTTTGTACTGTAGCAGCAGCTAGCGGTTATATTTAGCCATTTTGGGCAATTTGGAGCAACAATTAGATAAAACCCGTTAATTTTCCACTTTAATTCTAGTTTTATATCTTCAATTACTTCTTTTTTTCACTTTTCTATGTCAATTATTATGAGTAGATAGATTTTATCTAGGGTTGTAATCCAAACCTAGTATGTAAAACTTATGGGTGTTTAATATTAATGCTTGCTATTGATTGGGTGGATGTTATTTAGCCTTGTTTATGCTTTATACTTAGAATTAATAGTTGAAAATATTGATTCATGCCTACTTGACTTCATTCTTACTTGAGAAAGAGGGATTTAGTCTAAAACAACTTGGCTAATAAGAAATTGAACTAGTTTAGTTTGATTAAAGGATTTGAAGTAGAGATAGGGATAAGCTAACTTGGACTCATATTCAATTGTTTAGATTGCTACCTATTTGGTCATGAGAAAGCCAATTTGGACATAATCACTCTTTAACCAAGAGGTATTGAGTGGGTACTTGAGCATTGAGAGTCATAACAAACCCCGATCTACCAAGAAAGCATAGATTTACTCTACCCATTAGGTTTACACCAAGGTAAAGGTTACAACCCTAGGCTTTTCCCTATTAACAAAAATATCAAAAATATTTCAATCATTATTTGCTCACTAGTTAGTTAAATCTCTTAGCAGTTAATTTAGATAATAGTTACCCACCTTTCTCTAAAAGATAAATGTGGTTATTTCAAGTTTCTTTTCTTGAGTGTTTATCTTAACACTACTTCAAACTCCCTGTGGATTAGACCCCGACTCGCGTTGGGTATTATAATTGTAAAGATCGTTTTATACTCCTTAATTGGACGTGATCAATTTTTAGCACCGTTGCCAGGTAATTTACAGTGTCAGCTCTATACTTGAGTTTGTTTCTTGAAGTATCTTCTTTTACTTTCATGATTCTAATTTGTTGAAGTGATTGTAGGTTTCAAATGGCGAACAATGAACTTGGAAACTTGCCATTGGGAGAGGTGGATGGCGAAGAGGAGTAACTTGATGAAATGCCTCAAGCTCCACAACAAAGCCGCCTAGGACGTGGGAAGCAAGACAATGTGCCTCCACCTCCCCCGCCTCCACAACCATCACAACCACAAGCGACGCAACATCGAATTTTCCCCAATGAAGGTTATGCAAGTGCTATAGTCCCTCCCTCGCATTAAGGCAGGAAACTTTCAAATTACCAATGTGATACTCACTTTGCTTGAGAAACGAGGTTATTTCACTAGGGCAATACGTATTAGGGGAGCAAACAAACAAATGTTTTGGAAGATACTTTGTGGTTAAGGCTCTTTCCCTTCTCACAAAGGTAGGCTTTGGATTAATTGAAACTCTTGCCTAATTATTCTATCCATACTTGGGATGAATTGTGGGCTAAGTTTATTTCAAACTTCTTCTCTTCCGGGCACATGGCTACTCTACGAGATGAAATATTGGCTTTCAAGCAAGAGCGCAGCGAACCTTTGCATGAAATTTGGGAGGGATATCGGACAATGGTGAAGGAATGTTCGAACAATGATATGACCAAGAACATGATCGTGGTATTAATACTATGAATCAATGTGTAGTCAATCAATTGGCCGGAGAAAATTTTATGACAAAACCTTATGTGGAGGCATGTGAGATTCTTGATGAGATGGAGGAAACTCTTTTGGATTGGCAATCCCGAGCTAATATTCCCCAAGGTGATCCCAATATGATCCATCTTCATAAAGAATTGCATGACCATGGGCAAGCCATGCCAAATTGACCAAAACCATGACTCAACTTGCTAAGGCTCAACTTCATCAAACCCAAGCTCCTAAGCAAGTTCATGCTTATGGAGGGACTGAATGTCTTGGCCAAAAAAAGGACTAAAGGTCCACGATTTCATTCCCGCATGAAGAATTATGCACAAGATGATGGTAGCTATGACCAAGATGATTCTTATCAAGAGCAAGAAGAAGAGGTACAATTTGTGAACAATTACCAAGGGCAGTAGAGCAATTTTCAAGGCTCTAATCAAAATCAATGACGTTCTCAAAATACCAAGGCAATTAGGATTCTAACAATCAAGGGAATTAGCATAACAACAATAATAACCAATGGAATTAGGGAGGCCACAATCAAGGAAATTGGGGAAACAATAATAATTATGCAAATTGAGGTTCTGGTTTTTAAAGGCCCCCAATGTACCAACAACTGAGCAATCCACCTCATTATCCTTCCCATAGTTCAAGTTCTTCAAACAATGAAATGGGCCATATTGACAATATGTTCAAGCAAATGATCGAAAAGAATGCGAATTCGGATTCCCAACTTGCCTCATATACCACATCAATCTGTAATCTTGAAGTTCAAATAGGGCATATCTTTCATGCTCTTAACACTCGTACTAAGGGTATATTACCAAGTGACACAGTTGTTACAACCCGTAAACTTGTACACTAGAATACACCGTGAAATAGTTTACATATGAGGACCCAAGAACCCAGAAAATAGTTTAAAGTTAAGAAAAAAGAACAAAGGTGTCGCATAGCTAGATATGCGAACCGCAAAGCACAAATGCGGACCGCATATCCGGCACCAAGATCGCAAAGTGAGACAGATTTCTGGGTTGGAGTTGTGTCAAATATGCGGCCAGAATGCGGACCGCATAATGCAAATGCGGACCGCAAATGTGACACCTTCCATCGCGGAATGGGACAGAGTTCTGGGCTAAATCTGTGCCTGAAATGCGACCAGAATGCGATCGCATTGTTGAAAATGCGAACCGCAAATCTCGCCCTTCTGCGTTGCATAATGCAACAGAATTCTAGGTTGAGGTTTGTGACCAGAATGCGAACCGCATACCCTGTTTACGGTGGGTATGCGATCGCAAACCTGAAATTTGTCAGGTACGTGTGCCACTTATTGCCAGGCCTATAAAAAGGGACCCAAACCCGTCCCTCCTTCATTTTTCTGAGTCCAAACATAGTAGAAGGCCCCAAACGACCCCTCTCAAAGCCCCACACCTACGCAACCAATTTTCCTCTCTTCCAAACACCAAATTGAAGGAGGAAATCAAGAAATTGAAGAACTAAGAGGGAACCCTAGCTGAGTTTTCCCCTCCTACAAACCCACATTGAGGGCAAGACCTAGAAAATTGAGGAAATCGCAGAGGAGGGTTAAATAATTCACATGCAAGGTAAGTTACTGCTCCCTTTCATGTAATCCTCCCTTAAACATTCATGATAGGTGGTTGCATGCCTGTAAGAACTTATGGGAATATGACTAGAAGCCATGAAATCGAAATAAGTGGGGTAAAACGAAATGGGTCATGATTATTAGGGGTTGAAAATGGGTTGCATGTGCTGTAAATACGTTTGATGAGGTTTAAGGGAGGAAGGGGGTAGAGAAGCACCACATGAATTTAGGAGATTGTGGTTAATGATAGCCATCACGCGTAGTGAGTAACGATTGAACTGTTCCTTAAATGTAGACTAAGGAATTATAGCAAATTGTGTAGCTCGAGAACTGGCGCAGTAAGTACCAGGTATGTAAGACTATACCGTTCTTTCTTTTGCACGACTCCTATTAAATACAATGCCATGAACGAGCCCCAAAAGATTACTCTATTCCTAGAAGTTAGGATTACTTGTATTGTTTCCCTCTAAGGAAGAATTGCTCTTGTTGTTATGATATTGATGTTGATGGTAATCCTTGAGTCTTATAAAGCTCACGTTAAGGAGGTATTCTTATCTATATGTGAAAGAAGGGATAATAAATGTATGTCACTAAAAAGAGTTTGGAACACATGTTTATAAATGAGCTCGCAATGTATTACGTGTATATATGTGTGTGATTGAATTCGTATGACCGCGCCTAATGAAGGCCGGGTATGTTATGACCGCACCTGATGAAGGTCGGGTATGTTATGACCGCGCCTAATGAAGGTAGGGTATGTTATGACCGCGCCTAGTATGGCCGGGTAAGGCATGCTATGATATGATAATGATGAGCCCACAGAGGCATATGATGATGAGCCCACAGAGGCGTATGATGATGATGAGCCCATGGAGGCGTATGTGATTGTATGAGGTAACAAGTATGTAAACGGTTATGGTAACAATAAATGTATATAAAAATGACAAGCCCACAGAGGCAAGAGTATAAGACGATAATAATGGTAATAAACATGTATATGATAATGTTATAAAGGTTATATGTTTCTATCCTGATGCTTATATCATTTCTCTTATATTGTGTTTCCTGTCTTACATACTCAGTACATTATCCATACTGACGTCCTTTATTCGGGGACGCTGCATGTCGTACAGCAGGTCCTAATAGATTGATAGAAGAAGCTCCCCACCGCAGTAGGCTACCAGTTCAGCAGATATCAGCAAGATTCATCCTTCGAACTTGCTACAGCCTTGGTATGCATTTGTATAGGCATTGTGGGCATGTCGGGGCCCTGTTCCGATGTAGGTTGTATAGTGTCTGTTCTTGTAGAGGCTCATTAGACAATGTGGATGTATGTATGTATGGATAGACCAGTGTTGGGTTGACTCATGTACGGTTGTATTGCCTCGTCGGCATATGTAATATGTTATGTAGTTTTGCATTGTAGCCCCGTTGGCACACTATGTATATAAGCACGTCTATGTCGTGGTACGATGTTTCCACCTAATGTGATGTTATTCAAAACTGCATGTGCATGACAGACTTTGTAGATAACAAAGAAAGTAAGATAGCAGATATGAGGGGTACGCCGGTGCTCTGCAAGCAGGGTCCGGTGCCCTGTCGCGGCCCTCCGGTTAGGTTGTGACAGAGATTGGTATCAGAGCAAGGTCGTGCCCTAGGGATTGTCTATGAGCCGTGTCTAGTAGGGTCTTGATTATGGGTGTGTTGCGCGCCATATTTTATAATCAGGAGGCTACCTGACATTTAGGAATGTTACCTTCTTTCGGAATCTAGATCGTGCATAGAGCTGAGTCGTAAGTGTTCATCTCTAATACTTGCCTTGTTTTCCTACAGCGATGCCTTCAGCTAGGAAGCAAGCAAATAGTGGACGGCTTGATATAATTGCCGGAGAGGGGACCAGTCTGGTGCCCCACGCGGTGGAGGGCCAAAGTGAGACGCCTTCTCAGACTTCCTCTACTCCTCCTCCCCCAGAGGATATTAGAAGCCGCCCAGCTTCCCCAGTCCCTTCTTCTGATGCTACGGGCCGGGACCTGAGGACGGCGGTGCAATTGTTGACTAGCCTGGTAGCTTTTAGGCTCGGAGGCAGAATGCTGGTACTATTGAGAGGCCGGTCAGTATGAGGGTCCGTGACTTCATCAATTTGGATCCTCCAGTGTTTACCGGGTCTGATCCTAAGGAAGACCCGCAGGATTTCATTGATCAAATACACCGCACACTGCGGGTCATGCATGCTAGTGACACAGAGGCAGTGGAACTGGCTTCTTATCGATTACGGAACTTAGCCGTGTTCTGGTATGACGGTTGGGAGAGATCCAGGGGACCAAATGCTCCCCCACCCGTATGGAATGAATTCTCTGAGGCGTTCCTTCGCCACTACCTGCCAGTTGAGGTACGTTGAGCCAAGGCCGATAAGTTCTTGAACCTTAAACAGGGAAATATGAATGTACGAGAGTACAGTATGCAGTTTGACTCTCTGGAAAGGTATGCTCCCCACATGGTGGCAGAGATGAGCGACAGGGTTCACTTATTCGTGAACGGATTGGGACCGCATTTAATAAATGAATGCACAACGGCCTCCTTGATAGAGAGCATGGATATCTCCCGTATTCAGGCCTATGCCCAGACCATAGAGGATCGTAAACGCCAGCAAAGGGCAGACAGGGAACAGGAGAGAACCCAGCGTAAGAGAACAAGAGTTGCGGGGTATCTGGTGACTCCAGAAGTAGTGTGAGGCCCCATTCTTCGAGGAGTTCGGCACCACTTGCGTCTAGTGCCCCTCGACAGTTCCAGAATTCGCAGCCATCAGGCTCGTCATATCACAAGGCTACTAGTCAGATGAGACCCCCAATGCCTCGTTGTGAGCAGTGCGGCAGGACCCCACTTTGGACCTTGCCGTCGGGGTTCGGATGGATGTTATTATTGCGGACAGCCCGGTCACGTGATGCGGGACTGTCCTTACGAAGGGATGGTGGCATGGCTCACCAAACTGAATCTGCGACTGGTTCTTCCTTATCTATTCGACCTCCAGTACGAGGTCCTCAGCAGCCAGCAGTTCGTGGCAGAGGCAGCAGTGCAATGCCGGGCCCAAGCAGTGTTCAAAATCGAATATATGCTCTAGCAGGCCGATAGGACCTTGAGTCATCTCCGATGTTGTCACAGGTATATTATCAGTGCTTTCTCATGATGTGTATGCATTGATTGATCCCGGGTCCACGTTAACTTATGTTACACCCCTTGTGGCTGATAAATTTGATATTGGACCCGAATTAATAAGCAAGCCCTTTGTGGTATCCACTCCAATAGGAGATTCTGTGATTGCTAGAAGAGTATATAGAGGTTGCACTGTGATGATCTGTAATCGTCAAACCTCGGCAGATCTAATTGAGTTGGAAATGATCGACTTCGACGTGATAATGGGGATGGACTGGTTGGCATCGTGCTATGCCAGTGTCGATTGTCATACAAAGGTGGTTAGATTTTAATTTCCTGATGAACCCGTCCTTGAATGGAAGGGAAACGTTGCTACGCCGAAAGGTAGGTTTATTTCCTACCTTAAGGCGAGGAAGATGATCTCCAAGGGTTATATCTACCATCTTGTTCGCGTTGTGGACGCGGAGGCAAAGTCGCCTATTCTACAGGCAATTCCAGTAGTCAATGAATTTCCGGATGTCTTTCCAGATGAACTTCCAGGTCTTCCTCCTGAAAGGGAAATCGAGTTTGGCATCGATGTGTTTCCTAATACTCACCCAATTTCTATTCCTCCATACAGAATGGTCCTAGCAGAGTTGCGAGAATTGAAAGTACAGTTGAAAGACTTGCTGGATAAAGGCTTCATTAGGCCTAGCACTTCTCCTTGGGGTGCGCCAATCTTGTTCGTACGAAAGAAAGACCGATCGTTACGGATGTGTATCGATTATCGTCAGTTGAATAAGGTCACCATAAAGAACAAATATCCACTTCTAAGAATTGATGAACTGTTTGACCAGCTCCAGGGAGCTAGATATTTTTCCAAGATCGACCTGCGCTCAAGGTATTTTCAGTTAAGGGTCAGGGAGAAGGACATTCCAAAAACAACTTTCTGAACTAGATATGGGCATTTTGAGTTTCTAGTAATGTCATTCAGGCTAACAAATGCCCCGGCTGCTTTCATGGATCTCATGAACACTGTATTCAGGCCTTATCTTGATGTGTTCGTGGTGGTATTCATTGATGATATCTTGGTATATTCCCGTTCAGAGGCAGAACATATGGGTCACTTGCGGATTGTATTACAGACCCTTCGGGACCACAGGTTATATGCAAAGCTCTCCAAATGTGAGTTTTGGTTGAACTCAGTGGCATTCCTAGGCCACGTGATATCTGATGAGGGTATTAGTGTCGATACTCAAAAGATCGACGCAGTCAAGAATTGGCCAAGGCCTACTACGCCATCGGAAGTCCGTAGCTTCTTGGGGTTAGCAGGGTATTACAGGCGGTTTGTAGAAGGATTCTCTTCTATATCAGCACCATTAACTAAGCTGACCCAGAAGGCTACCAAATTTCAGTGGACAGATGGTTGCGAGTGGAGTTTTCAAGAGCTGAAAGATCGATTAACATCCGCTCCAGTCCTTGCTCTTCCTGACGGAACTGAAGGTTATATGGCGTATTGTGATGCCTCCGGCATAGGGTTGGGATGTATACTAATGCAGCACGGGAAGGTGATTGCCTATGCTTCAAGACAATTGAAGAAGCATGAAAAGAACTACCCAACCCATGATTTTGAATTGGTTGCGGTAGTATATGCTTTGAAGACATGGCGACACTATCTATACGGTGTCTGTGTCGACATCTACACGGATCACAAAAGTTTACAGTACATCTTCAGCCAAAAGGAGTTAAATTTGAGACAACGACGTTGGCTAGAATTACTGAAGGACTACGACGTCGAAATATTGTATCATCCGGGCAAAGCCAATGTTGTGGCCGACGCCCTCAGTCGTAAGTTAATGGGAAGTTTAGCACACATTGAAGCAGGTAAACGAAGTTTAACCAAAGAACTTCATCAGCTAGCCAGTATGCGAGTCAAATTGTTAGACTCCGAAGATGGAAGTATTGTTGTCCATAACACATCTGAATCATCTCTGGTAGCCGAGGTGAAAACACGACAATACGAAGATCCCACCTTGGTGCGATTGAGAGAGGGCATTCAACAGGGTAAGATCTCAGCTTTTGAGGTCGCAAGAGATGGGACATTGAGATGCCAAGGCCGATTATGTGTGCCTAATGTAGCAGAATTACGAGAGAAGATCATGAGGGAAATTCACCAATCCAGGTATTCCATCCATCCTGGCTCAACGAAAATGTATCATGATGCCAAGGAGCAGTATTGGTGGAATGGCATGAAGAGATCAATCACAGAATTTGTAGCCCAATGTCCTAATTGCCAGCAGGTAAAGACAGAACATCAGAAACCTGGTGGATTGCTCCAAGAGATAGAAATTCCGACTTGGAAATGGGAGGTGATTAACATGGACTTCATTGTTGGATTACCTCCCTCCAGTCATAAGTTTGACTCCATCTGGGTGATAGTGGATCGACTTACCAAATGTGCTCATTTCCTGCCAGTTAAGACCACCTACACAGCCGAAGATTATGCAAAGCTGTACATCAAGGAAATTGTTAGACTTCATGGGGTGCCAATGTCTATCATATCAGACAGAGGAGCCCAATTCACAGCTAACTTCTGGAAGTCCTTTCAGAAAGGTTTGGGTACACAAGTAACTCTCAGCACAGCCTTCCACCCGCAAACTGACGGGCAGGCTGAGCGAACCATTCAGACACTGGAAGATATGCTAAGAGCATGTGTCTTGGATTTCCAAGGTAGTTGGGATGACCATCTTCCACTTATAGAGTTTGCCTACAATACAGCTACCACTCCAGTATAAAAATGGCCCCATATGAGGCATTGTACGGGAGGAAGTGTAGATCGCCAATTGGGTGGTTCGAAGTTGGAGAAGCCGAGTTGTATGGGCCAGATCTAATCCACCAAGCCGTTGAGAAAGTAAGAATGATACAGGGACGATTGAAGACAGCACAAAGTAGGCAAAAGTCCTATTCTGATGTCCGACGTCGCGATTTAGAGTTTCAAGTTGGTGATTGGGTATTCCTGAAAATATCGCCAATGAAGGGTGTCATGCGCTTTGGGAAGAAAGGTAAACTGAGCCCGAGGTACATCGGTCCGTACAAAATCCTTCGACGAATTGGACATGTTGCATATGAATTAGAACTACCATCCGAAATGGAATTTGTCCATCCGGTGTTTCATGTGTCCATGATGAGGAAATGTATCGGAGACCCTTCTCGGGTCGTCCCCATCCAAGACATACAGATTGCAGAGGACCTAACGTACGAAGAGGTATTAGTGGCCATATTGGACCGACAGATCCGCAAACTAAGGACAAAAGATGTAGCTTCCATTAAAGTGTTATGGAGGAACAAGAACGTGGAAGAGATGACATGGGAAGCGGAAAAAGAGATGAAAGCTAAATATCCATACCTGTTCCACAATGTAAATAATGATCATGCCGAAGAACCACAGAATACATTAAAAGGAGAAGCGTCCGCGTAAGGTAAATAGAAACTTGAGATACTCTTTATTATTACCTTTCATTTAATGCTGGGATTCAGTAGCGTCTGAACGAAGTAAATGGAACTCGAACCCCTCGAAAGTATTACCTTTCATTTAATAGCGGCCTACACTGGCCTCCATAGATCCCTACATCCGGGGACGAATGTTCCCAAGGGGGGGGGAGAGTGTTACAACCCGTAAACTCGTACACTAGAATACACCGTGAAATAGTTTACATATGAGGACCCAAGAACCCGGAAAATAGTTTAAAGTTAAGAAAAAAGAAAAAAGGTGTCGCATAGCTAGATATGCGAACCGCAAAGCACAAATGCGGACCGCATATCCGGCACCAAGATCGCAAAGTGAGACAGATTTCTGGGCTGGAGTTGTGTCAAATATGCAGCCAGAATGCGGACCGCATAATGCAAATGCAGACCGCAAATGTGACACCTTCCATCGCGGAATGGGACAAAGTTCTGGGCTAAATCTGTGCCTGAAATGCGACCAGAATGCGATCGCATTGTTGAAAATGCAAACCGCAAATCTGGCCCTTCTGCGTCGCATAATGAAACAGAATTCTAGGCCGATGTTTGCGACCAGAATGCGAACCGCATACCCTGTTTGCGGTGGGTATGCGATCGCAAACCTAAAATTTGTCAGGTACGTGTGCCACTTATTGCCAGGCCTATAAAAAGGGACCCAAACCCGTCCCTCCTTCATTTTTCTGAGTCCAAACATAGTAGAAGGCCCCAAACGACCCCTCTCAAAGCCCCACACCTACGCAACCAATTTTCCTCTATTCCAAACACCAAATTGAAGGAGGAAATCAAGAAATTGAAGAACTAAGAGGGAACCCTAGCTGAGTTTTCCCCTCCTATAACCCACATTGAGGGCAAGACCTAGAAAATTGAGGAAATCGTAGAGGAAGGTTAAATAATTCACATACAAGGTAAATTACTGCTCCCTTTCGTGTAATCCTCCCTTAAACATTCATGATAGGTGGTTGCATGCCTGTAAGAACTTATGGGAATATGACTAGAAGCCATGAAATCAAAATAAGTGGGTAAAACAAAATGGGTCATGATTATTAGGGGTTGAAAATGGGTTGCATGTGCTGTAAATACGTTTGATGAGGTTTAAGGGAGGAAGGGGGTAGAGAAGCACCACATGAATTTAGGAGATTGTGGTTAATGATAGCCATCACACGTAGTGAGTAACGATTGAACTGTTCCTTAAATGTAGACTAAGGAATTATAGCAAATTGCGTAGCTCAAGAACTGGCGCAGTAAGTACCAGGTATGTAAGACTATACCGTTCTTTCTTTTGCACGACTCCTATTGAATACAATGTCATGAACGAGCCCCAAAAGAATACTCTATTCCTAGAAGTTAGGATTACTTGTATTGTTTCCCTCTAAGGAAGAATTGCTCTTGTTGTTATGATATTGATGTTGATGGTAATCCTTGAGTCTTATAAAGCTCACGTTAAGGAGGTATTCTTATCTATATGTGAAAGAAGGGATAATAAATGTATGTCACTAAAAAGGGTTTGGAACACATGTTTATAAATGAGCTCGCAATGTATTACGTGTATATATGTGTGTGATTGAATTCGTATGACCGCGCCTAATGAAGGCCGGGTATGTTATGACCGCGCCTAGTATGGCCGGGTAAGGCATGCTATGATATGATAATGATGAGCCCACAGAGGCATATGATGATGAGCCCACAGAGGCGTATGATGATGATGAGCCCATGGAGGCGTATGTGATTGTATGAGGTAACAAGTATGTAAACGGTTACGGTAACAATAAATGTATATGAAAATGACAAGCCCACAGAGGCAAGAGTATAAGACGATAATAATGGTAATAAACATGTATATGATAATGTTATAAAGGTTATATGTTTCTATCCTGATACTTATATCATTTCTCTTATATTGTGTTTTCTGTCTTACATACTCAGTACATTATCCGTACTGACGTCCTTTATTCGTGGACGCTGCATGTCATACTGCAGGTCCTAATAGATTGATAGACGGAGCTCCCCCACCGTAGTAGGCTACCAGTTCAGCAGATATCAGTAAGATTCATCCTTCGGACTTGCTACAGCCTTGGTATGCATTTGTATAGGCATTGTGGGCATGTCGGGGCCCTGTTCCGATGTAGGTTGTATAGTGTCTGTTCTTGTAGAGGCTCATTAGACAATGTGGATGTATGTATGGATGGATAGACCAGTGTTGGGTTGACTCATGTACGGTTGTATTGCCTCGTCGGCATATGTAATATGTTATATAGTTTTACATTGTAGCCCCATTGGCACACTATGTATATAAGCATGTCTATGTCGTGGTACGATGTTTCCTCCTAATGTGATGTTATTCAAAACTGCATGTGCATGACAAACTTTGTAGATAACAAAGAAAGTAAGATAGCAGATATGAGGGGTACGCT